>JBBBDQ010013903.1:0-12957 GCA_037127315.1 Ascarosepion bandense
CCAAATAGCTGCGAAACTCCTCGTCACGGAGTCCAGGCTCCTTGGTAAATCGGTGTTCGAAATACTGCCGGAACGCCTCGCACATGTCGTTGGTGGACCTTAGGAGATGTCCCTCCGGGTCGCGTACCTCTCGAATGTACCGGTCGCCGGCCTGGCGAATTTCGCTTCCTTGCGCAGTTCTGCGCCCATGTTCACAGCTTCGGAAGACATCTTGCTTAACTTAGCCCTAATTACACGACCCGCGGCGCCCGCTGATCCAGGCGCTCCAGGGCCCCTCCTGGCTAAGGCTATCTCTAGGGGATCCCCTCCAGCCTCCGCCCGGGTGAAATTAGCACTAAGTGTCTTTGCCTCACCAGCCTTATCTAGGTTGAGCCGCTGGCTATATCTGGTGGCTTGAAAGACCTAATGGTGTCCTTAAGGTTAACCACCACCTACTCCCAATGACTCGCCCAGTTAATTCCCGCTGAACTAGTTTTGTCAGCTGGTCACGAAAATCCCGTCTGTCCAATAAGGACTGATTGAACTTCCAACCAACCAGCCAACCTAGGCCTAAAGTCTAATACGACCCGGGCACAAACGAGTTTGTGGTCGAGTAACCTAGCCAGTGGAACGTTGGACATTCTAAAGAAGTCTATGTCGGCTTCTCTGACCAACATCCTATCCAGGTACGCGGATACCCGGGTAGAAGGCCTTTATGCGTCCACATGCTCCCATCGGATGATCGACCCGGTATCTATCGACGAGACCAAATTCACCGATCAGATCAACTTGAGCTACGATTACCACTGCACCCTTCAGCGCCCTTCTCCTCATTTGGGGGGTGGGACGGCATTCAGTCCCCAACTAAGATTAGCCGTGTTGAATGCACCATGAAGGGCTCAGCCGAAAGAAGACACGCTCACCTGGGACATTGGGCGCATAAACCGCAATCAGCCGGAACGATTTGCTTTTCACTGCAATGTCTGCCACGATCAGCCGGCCCTCGGCACCGACATGGACAAGGTCGATCCTCGCGTCCAGGGTACGCTTGACCAGCAAAGAAACACCTCTGGCATGCCGGCTCCCATATGCTGAATAGACGACATAGTCGTTAGACAGCACACACGAGTCGACTTCGCAAACAAAGTGAGTCTCTTGGATCGCGGCCACATCCACTCCCGAACGACAAGAGGTCACGAAGCAGGCGACCGCCTTTTGATCCCTCAGGCCATTCGCATTTAAGCTGGCTATCTTAATAGACATGATTTAGTTCTGAAAAGGAAAAACAACAAAAACATGCAACAAAAATACTAGTCACATACGGGACGGAAATCCTAACCAGATAGGACCCCGACGGACTGTCCTAGGGGAACCCGTTCCTACATCGGACGTAATCCATCCGTCTGAGATAATACCGCCAACGTCCGTGGGGTATATTGGTTTACTACCCTATAGAGACTGGGGGTGGAGTAAAGCAGGGGACCTCCCCGAACAATTTTTTTCCATTTTTTTTGAGTTCAGGTGTGTTGTGCTGAACCATGGTAACTTTTGCAAAATGTCTCTTTGCTTCGTGGATGTGATCCCAGACCCTCAGGTTGCGGTGTTCCTCACCAGGTGATGACACCTGGGGCCTGGGGAAAGTTTCTAGGATCTTCAACTGGTTTGCCCTCCGCAGTCAGCTTCAGCAGGGGCTTTAAGAGTTTTCGCCTCTGAGATGACCACTCAGAGGCAACGTCCTCACTCACTTTAAGGAGTGCTTCCCCTTGGGGCAGGGCTTTTTTCTTTTTTTTTTTGAGAGGGGAGTGGACAGAGGAGGAGGGGAGGGAGTGGGGGTTAAAGTACATGATTTCAGGGGGTCAGTTTAAAGACTGGGGACTGGGGGAGGCTTTTTGCAGGGATGAAAGGAAGACTTCTTACCTTTAGTGCATAAGTCTGTTTAACCGGAGACACTGGTAGAGAGCTGCATTTTCGGCTCGCGGCCTCCTTCGTTGCTCCGGCTCCCTTCTCTGGCCTTTGTGTTGTTGTGCTGCTCCTCTGCCTCTTCCTCTCTCCCACGTTTCAGGGAGGGTGTCCTTTGTACTTCCATTTGCTGGGGGAAGGACTTCTTGCCTTCCTCTGTTTGGGAGGAGACACCTCCTTTGGTTTTGCGGCGCCTTCGCCGAGGAGCTCATAGGTTTGGTAGGAGTCGACAACCCCACCGGGGTCTGCTTGGCAGGCGTCTTGACAGGTGGCAGCCTTGTCGAAGGTTTTGGCTTTCTTCCCTGGCCACCACCTGCCATTCGCCGTCTTTGTTGCTCACGGGAGGCTGTGTGGGTTGTGCTTGTTTTGCGCCGTCCTTCGCCTGTGCCGCCGGTTGCTGCTTGACTGGTTGGGCTGGTTGGGCCTTTGAGGCCGGATTCTTGGTTGGGCACGCTTTTGCCACGTGCTCCGCCGACCCGCAGACCCAACAGCACGGCTTCCTGCCTTCCACGATGACGAAGATGGCACGACCCCTGCAGGTGAGGATGTTGGGGATTTTGGCGATGTTTTCCTTGTCCAGGGTCACCTGCAGGGTCATGTCTCCCGTGAGGAATCCTGCTTTCGACCGCAGCGAGGAGACTTCGGCCACCCTTCCATATTGGACGAAGAAGGCGCCCACGTGGTCCTCAGCAATGTCCATGGGGACGCCGTGCAGCGTGATTTTCACCTTCTTCGTGCCCATGTACTCCGTGTGGAACTGGAGCGTTTTGGTCTCCAGAACCACGCCGATCAAGTTCTTGGCTTCTTCGGCGGAGCCGAGCAGGACGTCCCACGTGGTGTTGTTTCTTCCTCGCTACGGCCCTGGCTCTGATCTTCAGTGTCTGCAGTCCCTCCTCGAACGTATCCCTGGGGACGCCGATCAGTTTTTTGGTCTTCAGGTCCTTGGTGATCAGGGTGATGACTCGCCTCGATCTGCGCCAAGTGGTCCGGCTTCGAGACGAGCTCCGTCCCCCTGATGTAGTCCGCGTAATCCTTTTGGATGGACTGGTAATAGTCCTCGTCCTTACTCGTGATCTTCTTTGCTCTTCCTTTTCCACCCAGAGGTCGAGGGTAAGGGGGACGCTGGTGTTGCTGCTGCTGCTGCTGCTGCTGCTGTCCGTGCCGGTGGGGGTGTTGTTGCTGCAGTTGCCGCCGGTCTGGACGCTGCTGCAGATCCGGTCGCTGGAGCAGGTGGTTTGGTTGCCGCTGCTGCTGCACGTTTGGTTGTTGCCGGTGCAGTCGCCGCTGCTGGATTGGTCGCTGCTGCAGGTGCAGTCGCCGCTGCTGGATTGGTCGCTGCTGCAGGTGCAGTCGCCGCTGCTGGGGTGGTCGCTGCTGCAGGTGCAGTCGCTGCTGCTGGTCTGGTCGCTGCTGCAGGTGCAGTCGCCGCTGCTGGGGTGGTCTCTGCTGCAGGTGCAGTCGCCGCTGCTGGGGTGGCTGCTGCTGACAGTGTGGCCGCCGCCTCCGCTGGTGTGGGGAGCCGAACAGCATGCTCTCCCACTCGGTCATGGTGCGGGCTATGACGTCGCCGTCGTCTGCGTCACACAGTTGCCAGTCTCCCACCGACGCCGGGAGTGCTGATTTCCCCGGTCCTTCTGTGGCCATGCCACAAAAGTGACCGATCACCGGACAACAACTTCTTTCCGGTGTTTCGCGCTCGGAAACCGCTACTTTACGCTGGCCCGAGCAATGAACTCGGGTTGAAATCAGTTGTCCAAGAGACAAAGTGCGAGCAGATATCACTGCGGAACAACTACTCCACTAGGCTCTTCCAACGAACAGGGGGAAGTGGCTAGCCGTGGCCATGCCACGAGGTGGACAACTGCTTCCCGGTGTTTCGCGTTCCGAAGACCACTACTTTACGCTGGCCCGAGCAATAAACTCGGGCTGGAAAACAGTATGTCCGAGAGACAGAGTGCGAACAAATAACACGGAGGAACAAATGCTCCACTAAGCTCCCACAACACAAAACTTACACAAACAAAAGTCTGGGGAAGTGGCTGGTTTTATTTATTCATTTACATGAATTATGGCTCAAGGCTGAAAGGTGGGAGGGGGAACAAAACTTGGGGCGGTCTTCAGTTACTATGTCCTATACCTAGCTAATCAGAATCACGACCCATGCGTACGTTACAATGATTCTCATTCACCTATAAGAATTTGTCCATCAACACTCGTACTTATCTAGCACCAAAATATCGCAAAAACATACTGACCTACAAAAACGCCCCAAATGTACATAAAAATTTGTGATTATTTACAAAAATAGATTTTAAAATTTGTACATGCCAAAATTTGTGACTATTTACACTTATAGTACAAAAATAGATTTTAACATTTGTACATGAGATGATATGATGGGGAGGTATGAAGAAACAAAAACCTTCAAACAAAAACAATTTCAAAATGAATATTTATACAAAATGTTAGTAAGACCCAAACACACCCTCGTAATTAAAGAGGCCACTGTATTCTGCCTGTAGACAAAATCAAGCCGCTCTCTTTCTAAGGGGAATGGAGAAGCTGGGTACAAAAATAATTGACTGGGAGAATATATAAGGCTGACCCAGCCGAGAATAAAACGGGACAAAATAATAATGGACAGTGTGGGAATCTCGAACTGGATCATACCAAAGCAATGGAGCCGGGAACAGGCTAGACAAATACATTCACTCACATTAACTAGGTATACAAAAGAAAGCTAACCTTTAACTGGGCGGGAGGGGTTCCAGAGGAATCCACCCCGATGTGACTTGGCAGAACTAAAAAGAAAATCAAGGCTAGCCCCGGTCACACGAACCAGGCTCGCCGCATATATCCACCACGCTAAAGTCTGTCGGGCGCAGCCGTTTCGTTCAGTTCTAATCTTCATTTTGAGCTGGTGCTCAAAATATCGGATTAGATCCTGATCCGAAAGACGACCTCCCCGCAAGACTCTCCCAGACGCGTCATCCAAATCACCATTCTAGCCGTGGCCAGTAGCGACAGAAACACCATCCGCTTCACACCAGAGTACGGGGGCGACACATTGTCCACAGCGTATGCGCGATCAATGAGCACAAGCTCCCGCGGCGAGATACGAGCAGTCAACTCGCCGACACGCGCCCACAACGGGCGAACGCGCGAACAATGGAAGAAGGCGTGCGCCGACGTCTCCTTAATTCCAAGGCTGCAACGTTCACAATCTCGGGCAAATCCGCCAGGCCCATGTGAAACGCTTGTCATTGAGCGACAAACCATTCCGAGCCAATCGCCAGGTCAGAGAAAACTCAGAGTTGCTGAGCCAATCCGCACCTGGCGCCTCCAAGACCAATGAGAGCGGTACTCCACTCTCGACATGCCGAGCTTACTCCACAGCTTATCCTTCACGGCACCCTCCACTAATCCCCGATAGAAGAGTTTCAGGCTGTGAAAGGTCACTGGACCGTGGAATGGCCTGTAAGGCCGCCAGACATTCGAGCAGGAATTTCGGTCGCACCCAAGGCCCGACGGTCAGCCATAGGGTCGGGGGGAGTGATGCGCGCAAGGAACATGTCCCTCACTACCCCCGCAAGCAACCGATCTTCCTCCAACGCGCGCCTGAGAAATGCCAACCTCGAAGCGAGCACGTGCCCTCAAGTGTGGCATCCCCAGACCCCCTTGACACGGACGGAGGCAACAGACTCCTTTGTCGACCATGTGTTTGCGTCCTCCACAGGCAGGAGAATAGCAAACGCTCGTGCCTTCATGATCGTCACAAAGGAAGTACTGACAGCCGGTAAAGGATCATGGGAAAGAGTGTGTATGTGTTGCACACTCTCGCTAAGCCCTTCACGGAGACTTCGTCGATGCGCCAAACCTCGACCGACGCGCCGACCTTTGCCAGTACTTCAGGACCAGCTTCAACTGCAAGTCCGACCGAACCAAACTCCGGAGGAGCTTCGACCGGCCCGTCCGTCCAGTCGAAGGGCCCCGGAGGGAAACACCTTCCAAGCGCCTAACCGCAAGCCGGAAGACTGTCGCGGTGCTAATTCTGGCCCCTGTCACCTTCGTACTGTACAAGCGCCTGCTGTACCGCCCTATGTCCCTGCGGGAGGACACAAAGGTCGTTACGTCATCGGCGTACGCGGAAACCCTGCCTCGAGCTCCGCCAGGACCGGGTGATTCCACGTAGGACCGGACTGCCCGTCTGGGTCTTCTTAGCCGGCGAAGGAGGGGCTCAACGCCAGGACGTAAAGCGAGAGAAGACAGTGGACAACCCTGTCGGACCGACCTAGACAGTGCTGAAAGCGCCCGACAAGCCCCTGTTCACCTGTACCACAGCCTTGGGGGAGCGATACAGAAGGCTAATCCAGCGGCTGAAGTCGGGTTTGAATCCGGCGGCCTGCAGGACAGCAGCCAGGCAGCTGTCGGTCAATCCTATCAAATGCCTTGGACTGATCCAAATTGATCAGCGCGGCCTCATCGTCGTCTTCTACACCCTCTACGATCGTGCGAATCAAGTGCAGGTTGCTCTGAATTGTTCGTCCCCGCTCACAGAACAAGTCTGATCCGGTCCCAACAGAGACTCGGCAACTAGCTGTGCCGACCTGTCAGGATCTTGCCGAAATCTTTAACTCTGTGTTTAGCAGTATTATGGGCCTGTAATCATCTAGTTCCCTCCCAACCTTCTTGCCTTTTTCTCAACAGCGTGATCACGCCCCTGGTGATCCGACCGGGGATGGACCCTGCCGAAACCAGGCGGTTGAACACGACAGCCAAGAGCGGGACAAAAAGGTGCGACATCCTCAAGTACATTTCATAGGGCAAACCATCCAAGCCTGGCGACTTGCCTCTGCCGACCTTCTTCAAAGCCACGTAGATTTCTGTCCTCCGTAATCTTCCCTCTTCTTGCCAGTTTAAGCCCACGGCGTGCCGGGGAAAGTCGGCCAAATAGCTGCGAAACTCCCCGTCACGGAGTCCACAGGCTCCTTGCAAATCGGTGTTCGAAATGCTGCCGGAACGCCTCGCACATGTCGTTGGTGGACCTTAGGAGATGTCCTCCGGGTCGCGTACCTCTCGAATGTACCGGTCGCCGGCCTGGCGAATTTCTTCCTTGCGCAGTTCTGCGCCCATGTTCACAGCTTCGAAGACATCTTGCTTAACTTAGCCCTAATTATTCGACCCATGTAGCGCCTGCTAAAGGGCCTAGGCCTCCCCCGCTAAGGCTATCTCTAGGGGATCCCTCCAGCCTCCGCCCGGGTGAAATTAGCACTAAGTGTCTTTGCCTCCGCAGCCTTATCTAGGTTGAGCCGTTGGCCATATTTGGTGGCGAAAGACCTAATGGTGTCCTTAAGGTTAACCCACCACCTACTCCCAATGACTCGCCCAGTTAATTCCCGCTTTAAACTGCTTTGTCAGCTGGTCACGAAAGTCCCGTCTGTCCAATAAGGACTGATTGAACTTCCAATAACCAGCCAACCCAGGCCTAAAAGTCTAATACGACCCGGGCACAAACGAGTTTGTGGTCCGAGTAGCCTAGCCAGTGGAACGTTGGACATTCTAAGAAGTCTATGTCGGTTTTCTGACTAACATCCTATCCAGGTACGCGGATACCCGGGTAGAAGGCCAACTATGCGTCCACGTCCACATGCGTTCTTCATCCGCATGATCGACCCGGTATCTATCGACGAGACCAAATTCGCCGATCAGATCAACCAGGCTACGATCACCACTCCACCCGCTAGCGCCCCTTCCTCTATCCCATTTGGGGGCTAGGACGGCATTCCAGTCCCCAACTAAGATTAGCCGTGTTGTCGCACCATGAAGGGCTCCAACAGCCGAAAGAAAGAGACACGCTCACCTGGGACATGGGCGCATAAACCGCAATCAGCCGGAACGATTTGCTTTTCACTGCAATATCTGCCACGATCAGCTGGCCCTCGGCAATGACATGGACAAGGTCGATCCTCGCGTCCAGGGTACGCTTGACCAGCAAAGAAACACCTTTCTGGCATGCCGGCTCCCATATGCTGAATAGACGACATAGTCGTTAGACAGCACACACGAGTCGACTTCGCAAACAAAGTGAGTCTCTTGATCGCGGCCACATCCACGCCGAACGACAAGAGGTCACGAAGCAGGCGAGCCGCCTTACCCCGATCCCTCAGGCCAGCCTCGCATTTAAGCTGGCTATCTTAATAGACATGATTTAGTTCTGAAAAGGAAAACAACAAAAACATGCAACAAAAATACTAGTCACATACGGGACGGAAATCCCTAGCAGATAGGACCCCGACGGACTGTCCTAGGAACCCGTTCCTACATCGGACGTAATCCGTCCGTCTAGGACAATGCCGCCAACGTCCGTAAGGCGTTAGTTTTACTACCCTATAGAGACTGCGGAGTAAAACAGGGGACCTTCCCGAACAATTTTTTTCCATTTTTTTGAGTTCAGGTGTGTTGTGCTGAACCATGGTAACTTTTGCAAAATGTCTCTTTGCTTCGTGGATGTGATCCTGAGACCTCAGAAGGCCACTGGTGTTCCTCACCAGGGTGATGACACCTGGGGCCTGGGGAAAGTTTCCTAGGATCTTCAACTGGTTTGCTCCCCTCCACTGAAGTCAGCTTCAGCAGGGGCTTTAAGAGCTGCCTCTGAGATGACCACTCAGAGGCAACGTCCTCACTCACTTTAAGGAGTGCGTTTTCCCCCTGGGGCAGGGCTTTTTCTTTTTTGCCCGAGAGGGAGGACAGAGGAGGAGGGGAGGGAGGAAGGGGGGCACATGATTTCCCAGGGGGGTCAGTTTAAAGACTGGGGACTGGGAGGCTTTTTTGCGGGGATGAAGGAAGACTTCTTACCTTTAGTGCATAAGTCTGTTTAACCGGAGACACTGGTAGAGAGCTGCATTTTTCGGCTCCTCGCGGCCTCCTTTCGTTGCTCCGGCTCCTTCTCCTGGCCTTTGTGTTGTTGTGCTGCTCCTCTGCCTCTTCCTCTCTCCCACGTTTCAGGGAGGGTGTCCTTTGTAATTTCCATTTGCTGGGGGAAGGACTTCTTGCCTTCCTCTGTTTGAGGAGACACCTCCTTTGGTTTTGCCGGCGCCTTCGCCGGGGACTCCTTAGTTTGGTAGGAGTCGACAGCCCACCGGGGTCTGCTTTGGCAGGCGTCTTGACAGGTGGCGGCACATTGTCCGGGAAGGTTTTTTGGCTTTCTTCCTGGCTACCACCTGCCATTCGCCGTCTTTGTTGCTCACGGGAGACTGTGTGGGTTGTGCTTGTTTTGCGCCATCCTTCGCCTGTGCCGCCGGTTGCTGCTTGACTGGTTGGGCTGGTTGGGCCTTGAGGGCCGGATTCTTGGTTGGGCACGCTCTTGCCACGTGCTCCGCCGACCTGCAGACCCAACAGTGGCTTCCTGCCTTCTACGATGACGAAGATGGCGCGACCCCTGCAGGTGAGGATGTTGGGGATCTTTGCGATGTTTTCCTTGTCCAGGGTCACCTGCAGGGTCAGGTTCTCCCGGGGTGAGGAATCCTGCTTTCGACCGTAGCGAGGGAAAGACTTCGGCCACCCTTCCATATTGGACGAAGAAGGCGCCCACGTGGTCCTCAGCAATGTCCATGGGGACGCCGTGCAGCGATTTTCTACCTTCTTCGTGCCCATGTACTCCGTGGAACTGGAGCGTTTGGTCTCCAGAACCACGCCGATCAAGTTCTTGGCTTCTTCGGCGGAGCTGAGCAGGACGTCCCACGTGGTGTTGCTTCTCCTCGCTACGGCCCTGGCTCTGATCTTTCAGTGTCTGCAGTCCCTCCTCGAACGTATCCCTGGGGACGCCGATCAGTTTTTTGGTCTTCAGGTCCTTGGTGATCAGGGTGATGACTCGCCTCGATCTGCGCCAAGTGGTCCGGCTTCGAGACGAGCTCCTCGTCCCCTTGATGTAGTCCGCGTAATCCTTTTGGATGGACTGGTAATAGTCCTCGTCCTTACGCGTGATCTTCTTGCCTCCTTTTCCACCCAGAGGTCGAGGGTAAGGGGGACGCTGGTGTTGCTGCTGCTGTTGCTGCTGTCCGTGCCGGTGGGGGTGTTGTTGCTGCAGGTGCTGCCGCCGGTCTGGACGCTGCTGCAGATCCGGTCGCTGGAGCAGGTTTGGCTGCTGCTGCTGCTGCACGTTTGGTTGCTGGTGCTGGTGCAGTCGCCGCTGCTGGATTGGTCGCTGCTGCAGGTGCAGTCGCCGCTGCTGGATTGGTCGCTGCTGGTGCAGTCGCCGCTGCTGGGGTGGTCGCTGCTGCAGGTGCATTCGCTGCTGCTGGTCTGGTCGCTGCTGCAGGTGCAGTCGCCGCTGCTGGGGTGGTTCCCGCTGCAGGTGCAGTCGCTGCTGCTGGGGTGGTCGCTGCCGACAGTGTGGCCGCCAAGCCGCCTCCGCTGGTGTGGGGGAGCCGAACAGCATGCTCTCCCACTCGGTCATGGTGCGGGCTATGACGTCGTCGTCGTCTGCGTCACACAGTTGCCAGTCTCCCACCGACGCCGTGGTGGGAGTGCCGATTTCCCCGGTCCTTCTGTGGCCATGCCACAAAGTGACCGATCACCGGACAACTTCTTCCGGTGTTTCGCGTTTTCAAAGAAACCGCTACTTTACGCTGGCCCGAGCAATGAACTCGGGTTGGAAATCAGTTGTCCAAGAGACAAAGTGCGAGCAGATATCACTGCGGAACAACTACTCCACTAGGCTCTTCCAACGAACAGGGGGGAAGTGGCTAGTCGTGGCCATGCCACGAGGTGGACAACTGCTTCCCGGTGTTTCGCGTTCCGAAGACCACTACTTTTACGTAACGAGTAATAAACCGGGCTGGAAAACAGTATGTCCGAGAGACAGAGTGCGAACAAATAACACGGAGGAACAAATGCTCCACTAAGCTCCCACAACACAAAATCCACACAAACAAAAGTCTGGCGGGAAGTGGCTGGTTTTATTTATTCATTTTTACATGAATTATGGCACAAGGCCGAAAGGTGGGAGGGGGAACAAAACTTGGGGTGGTCTTCAGTTACTATGTCCTATACCTAGCTAATCAGATTCACGACCCATGCATACGTTACAATGATTCTCATTCACCATAAGAATTTGTCCATCAACACTCGTACTTATCTAGCACCAAAATATCGCAAAAACATTTGGGACCTACAAAACGTGCCCCAAATGTACATAAAAATTTGTGATTATTTACAAAAATAGATTTTACAATTTTAGCATAAAAATCTGTGACTATTTACAATTATAGTACAAAAATAGATTTTAACATTTGTATATGAGATGATATGATGGGGAGGGGTAAGGGGGAAGAAACAAAAAATCCCCAAACAAAAAACAATTTCAAATGAATATTTATACAAAATGTTAGTAAGACCCAAACACACTCCTTCGTAATTAAAGAGGCCACTGTATTCTGCCTGTAGAGACAAAATCAAGCCGCTCTCTTTCTAAGTGGGAATGGAGAAGCTGGCACAAAAAATAAATTGGACTGAGAATATATAAGGCTGACCCAGCCGAGAATAAACGGGGCAAAATAACAATGGTCAGTGGGAATCTCGAACTGGATCATAACAAAAGCAATGGAGCCGGGAACAGGTTGTGACAAATACATTCACTCACATTAACTAGGTATACAAAAGAAAGCTAACCTTAACCGCGGGAGGGGTTCCAGAGGAATCCACCCTGATGTGACTTGGCAGAACTAAAAAAAACGCTAGCCCCGGTCACACGAACCAGGCTCGCTGCATATATCCACCTTTTGCTAAAGTCTGTCGGGTGCAGCCGTTTCCGTTCAGTTCTAATCTTCATTTTGAGCTGGTGCTCAAAATATCGGATTAGATCCTGATCCGAAAGACGACCTCCCGCAAGACTTCCTCCAGACGCGTCATCCAAATCACCATTCTAGCCGTGGCCAGTAGCGACAGAAACACCATCCGCTTCACACCAGAGTACGGGGGCGACACATTGTCCACAGCGTATGCGCGATCACGAGAACTAAGCTCCCGCGGCGAGATACGAGCAGTCAACTCGCCGACACGCGCCCACAACGGGCGAACGCGCGAACAATGGAAGAAGGCGTGCGCCGACGTCTCCCTTAATTCCAAGGTTGCAATCGTTCAGCAATCTGGCAAATCCGCCAGGCCCATTGCGAAACGCTTGTCATTGAGCGACAAACCATTCCGAGCCAATCGCCAGGTCAGAGAGAACCTCAGAGTTGCTGAGCCAATCCGCACCTGGCGCCCAAGACCAATGAGAGCGTACTCCACTCGACATGCCGAGCTTACTCCACAGCTTATCCTTCACGGCACCCCACTAATCCCCGATAGAAGAGTTTCCTAGGGCTGTGAAAGGTCATTGACCGTGGAATGGCCTGTAAGGCCGCCAGACATTCGAGCAGGAATTTTCGGTCGCAATCAAGGCCCGACGGTCAGCCATAGGGTCGGGGGAGCGATGGTAAGGCAAGGGAACATGTCCCTCACTACCCCCGCAAGCAACCGATCTTCCTCCAACGCGCGCCTGAGAAATGCCAACCTCGAAGCGAGCACGTGGCTCCTCAAGTGTGGTATCCCCAGACCCCCTTGACACGGACGGAGGCAACAGACCCCTTTGTCGACCATGTGTTTGCGTCCTCTCCACAGGCAGGAGAATAGCAAACGCTCGAGCGCCTTCTCATGATCGTCACAGCGAAGTACTGACAGCCGGTAAAGGATCATGGGAAAGAGGTATGTGTTGCACACCTCCGCCAGCGCCCTTCACGGAGAGACCCCGTCGACGCCAAACCCGACCGACGCGCCGACCTTTGCCAGTACTTCAGACCAGTTTTTCTCCAACTGTAAGTCCGGACCGAACCAAACTCTGAGGAGCTTGACCGGCCCGTCCGTCCAGTCGAAGGGCCCCGGGAGGGAAACACCCTCCAAGCGCCTAACCGCAAGCCGGAAGACTTGTTGCAGTTAATTCTGGCCCCTGTCACCTTCTCGTACTGTACAAGCGCCTGCTGT
>JBBBDQ010013906.1:0-17337 GCA_037127315.1 Ascarosepion bandense
GTTTATTTTTTTTACCTGAATACATAACTGAAAGTTATTAATTCTAACCTAAAAATATAAGAATTGGAAAGTTATTAATTCTAACCTAAAATATACAGAATAACTGGAAAGTTATTAATTTTTAAACCTAAAAATATACAGAATAACTCTGAAAGTTAATTCTAACCTAAAATATACAGAATAACTGAAAGTTATTAATTCTAACCTAAAAATATACAGAATAACTGAAAGTTATTAATTCTAACCTAAAATATACAGAATAACTGAAAGTTAATTCTAACCTAAATATATACAGAATAACTATGCTTATTGATTTTTTACCCAAATATATACATAATAAAATGAAAGCTATCGATTCTAACCTGAATGTACACACAATAACTGGAGAGTTATCGATTCTAACCTGAATGTACACATAATAACTGAGAGTTATCGATTCTAACCTGAATGTACACATAATAACTGATATTACCTAGTTCTAACTGAATGTACACATAATAACCGAGAGGGAGTTATCGATTCTAACCTGAATGTACACACATAATAACTGAGAGTTATCGATTCTAACCTGAATGTACACATAATAACTGGAGAGTTATCGATTCTAACCTGAATGTACACATAATAACTGAGAGTTACTTCATTCTAACCTGAATGTACACATATAATAACTGAGAGTTACTCATTCTAACCCTGAATGTACACATAATAACTGAGAGTTACTCATTTTAACCTGAATGTACACATAATAACTGAGAGTTACTTCCATTCTAACCTGAATGTACACATAATAACTTGGAGAGAGTTATCGCATTTAACCTGAATGTACACATAATAACTGAGAGCACGATTCTAACTTGAATGTACACATAATAACTCGAGAGTTACTTCCATTCTAACCTGAATGTACACATAATAACTGGAGAGTTATCGATTCTAACCTGAATGTACACATAATAACTGACATCGATTCTAACCAGACTGCAGCCATAATAACTGAGAGTTATCGATTCTAACCTGAATGCACATAATAACTGAGAGTTATCGATTCTAACCTGAATGTACACATAATAACTGGAGTTATCGATTCTAACCTGAATGTACACATAATAACTGGAGAGTTATCGATTCTAACCTGAATGTACATAATAACTGAGAGTTATCGATTCTAACCTGAATGCACACATAATAACTGAGAGAGTTAATTTACCCTAACCTGAATGTACACATAATAACTGAGAGTTACCTATTCTAACCTGAATGTACACATATAATAACTGAGAGAGTTATCGCATTCTAACCTGAATGTACACACATAATAACTGAGAGTTATCGTATTTCAACCTGAATGTACACATAATAACTGAGAGTTATCGATTCAACTCAATGTACACATAATAACCGAGAGTTATCGTCATTTCTAACCTGAATGTACACATAATAATCCAGAGCTATCGATTCAACCTGAATGTACACATAATAACTGAGAGTTATCGATTCTAACCTGAATGTACACATAATAACTGGAGAGTTATCGATTCTAACCTGAATGTACATATAATAACTGAGAGTTATCGATTCTAACCTGAATGTACACATAATAACTGAGAGTTATCGATTCTAACCTGAATGTACACATAATAACTGAGAGTTATTTCATTCTAACCTGAATGTACATAATAACTGGAGAGTTATCGATTCTAACCTGAATGTACATAATAACTGGAGAGTTATCGATTCTAACCTGAATGCATGTACACAACTTGGAGAGTTATCGATTCTAACCTGAATGTACACATAATAACTGAGAGTTATCGATTCTAACCTGAATGTACACATAATAACTGAGAGTTATCGATTCTAACCTGAATGTACACATAATAACTGAGAGTTGAATGACTTAACTGAATGTACACATAATAACTTGAGAGTTATCGATTCTAACCTGAATGTACACATAATAACTGAGAGTTATCGATTCTAACCTGAATGTACACATAATAACTGAGAGTTATCGAGTCTAAATCTGAATGTACACATAGCACTGAAGAGTTATCGATTCTAACCTGAATGTACACATAATAACTGAGAGTTATCGATTCTAACCTGAATGTACACATAATAACTGAGAGAGTTATTTTATTCAACCTGAATGTACACACAACTGAGAGTTATCGCCCCATTCTAACCTTAGTCACATAATAACTGGAGAGTTATCGATTCTAACCTGAATGTACACATAACAACTGAGAGTTATCGATTCTAACCCACTGTACACATAATAACTGAGAGTTATCGATTCTAACCTGAATGTACACATAATAACTGAGAGTTATCGATTTTAACCAATGTACACATAATAACTGAGAGTTATCGATTCTAACCTGAATGTACACATAATAACTGAGAGTTATCGATTCTAACCCTGAATGTACAACATAATAACTGAGAGTTATCGATTCTAACCTGAATGTACACATTGAATCAGGAGTTATCGATTCTAACCTGAATGTACACAGTAACTGAGAGTTAATTACCTGAAACCTGAATGTACACATAATAACTGAGTTACCGATTTTAACCTGAATGTACACATAATAACTGAGAGTTATCGATTCTAACCAGACTGTACACATAATAACTGAGAGTTATCGATTCTAACCTGAATGTACATAATAACTGAGAGTTATCGATTCTAACCTTTTGAATGTACACATATAATAACTGAGAGTTATCGATTCTAACCTGAATGTACACATAATAACTGAGAGTTACCTACCTCAACCAGAATGTACATATATTAACTGAGAGTTACTCTATTCTAACCTGAATGTACACATAATAACTGGAGAGTTATCGCATTCTAACCAGAATGTACACATATTAACTGACATTTCATTCTAACCTGAATGTACACATTAACTGAGAGTTATCGACATTTCAACTGAATGTACACATAAAGGTCAATTAGAGTTATCACCTAACCAGAATGTACATATATTAACTGAGAGTTACTGATTCTAACCTGAATGTACACATAATAATCGAGAGTTATCGATTCTAAACCACAGAATGTACATATATTAACTGAGAGTTATCGATTCTAACCTGAATGTACAATATAATAACTGGAGAGTTATCGATTCTAACCAGAATGTACATATATTAACTGAGATATCGATTCTAACCTGAATGTACACATAATACCTGAGAGTTATCATTTCAACCAGAATGTACATATATTAACTGAGAGTTACCCACTTTAACCTGAATGTACATATATTAACTGAGAGTTATCGATTCTAACCTGAATGTACACACATAACTGGAGAGTTACTTCATTCTAACCAGAATGTACATATATTAACTGAGAGTTATCGATTCTAACCTGAATGGCCACAATAACTGAGTTATCATTTAACCAGAATGTACATATATTAATCAGAGAGTTATCGATTCTAACCTGAATGTACATATATTAACTGAGAGTTATCGATTCTAACCTGAATGTACACATAATAACTGAGAGTTATTTCCATTTCTAACCAGAATGTACATATATTAACTAGAGCATCGATTCTAACCTAATGTACATATATTAACTGAGAGTTATCGATTCTAACCTGAATGTACACATATTGAATTAGAGCATCTATTTCCAACCAGAATGTACATATATTAACTGAGAGTTATCGATTCTAACCTGAATGTACATATATTAACTGAGAGTTACCTATTTCAACCTGAATGTACACATAATAACTGAGAGTTATCGATTCTAACCAGAATGTACACATAATAACTGAGAGTTATCGATTCTAACCTGAATGTACATAATAACTGAGAGTTATCGATTCTAACCTGAATGTACACATAATAACTGAGAGTTATCGATTCAACCCAGAATGTACATATATTAACTGAGAGTTATCGATTCTAACCTGAATGTACATATATTAACTGAGAGTTATCGATTCTAATCCTTAGAATGCACATAATAACTGAGAGTTATCGATTCTAACCAGAATGTACACATATTAACTGAGAGTTATCGATTCTAACCTGAATGTGCTGCATAATAACTTAGAGTTACTTTCCATTCTAACCAGAATGTGCTACACATAATAACTGAGATACCCATTCTAACTTGAATGTACACATAATAACTGGAGAGTTACCGATTCTAACCAGAATGTACATATATTAACTGAGAGTTATCGATTCTAACCTGAATGTACATATATTAATTGAGAGTTATCATTTCAACCTGAATGTACATAATAACTAGAGTTATCACTTCTAACCTGAATGCACATAACAACTGAGAGTTATCGATTCTAACCTGAATGTACAACATAATAACTGAGAGTTATCGATTCTAACCTGAATGTACACACAATTGAGAGTTATCGATTCTAAACTTGAATGTACAAGAATCGAGTTATCTATTCTAACCTGAATGTACATATATTAACTGAGAGTTATCGATTCTAACCTGAATGTACACATAATAACTGAGAGTTATCGATTCTAACCAGAATGTACACATAATAACTGAGAGTTATCGATTCTAACGTACTGTACACATAATAAACTGAGACATCATTCTAACCTGAATGTACACATAATAACTGAGAGTTATCTATTCTAACCTGAATGTGTACACATAATAACTGAGAGTTATCGATTCTAACCTGAATGTACACATAAAACTTGTTATCATTCTAACCTGAATGTACATAATAACTGAGAGAAACATTCATTTCAACTGAATAAAAGCACAAGCAATAATAACTGAGAGTTATCGATTCTAACCTGAATGTACACATATGTGCAATAACTGAGAGTTATCGATTCTAACCTGAATGTACACATAACAACCTGAGAGTTATTTTATCTAACCTTGAATGTACATAACTGAGAGTTATCGATTCTAACCTGAATGTACACATAACAACTGAGAGTTATCGATTCTAACCCTGAATGTACACATAATAACTGAGAGTTATCGATTCTAACCAGAATGTACAAGCAATACCTGAGAGTTACCTATTCTAACCAATGTACACATACACAACGAGGTTATTGACGAACCTGAATGTACATATATTAACTGAGAGTTATCGATTCTAACCTGAATGTACACATAATAACTGAGAGTTATCGATTCTAACCAGAATGTACACATAATAACTGAGAGTTATCGATTCTAACCTGAATGTACACATAATAACTGAGAGTTATCGTATTCTAACCTGAATGTACACATAATAACTGAGAGTTATCGATTCTAAATCCAGAATGTACACATAATAACTGAGAGTTATCGATTCTAACCTGAATGTACACATAATAACTGAGTTATCATCATTTAACTAATAACCATATAATCTGAGTTATCTGATTCTAGCTCAAATGTACACATAATAACTGAGAGTTATCGATTCTAACCAGAATGTACACATAATAACTGAGAGTTATCGATTCTAACCTGAATGTACATATATTAACTGAGAGTTATCGATTCTAACCTGAATGTACACATAATAACTAGAGTTATCGATTCTAAATCAATGTATTAATACATGAATTGAGTTATCGATTCTAACCTGAATGTACACATATATTAACTGAGAGTTATCGATTCTAACCTGAATGTACACATAATAACTGAGAGTTATCGATTCTAACCTGAATGTACATAATAAATTGAGAGTTATCAGATTTGACACTCAATGGCACATAAGAATTATGAGTTATCGATTCTAACCAGAATGTACACACATAATAACTGAGAGTTATCGATTCTAACCTGAATGTACACATAATAATGGAGAGTTATCGATTCTAACCATGAATGTACATATATTAACTGAGAGTTATCGATTCTAACCTGAATGTACATATATTAACCGGAGAAAGCATTACTCTGTCCTTGAATGTACACATAATAACTGGAGAGTTATCGATTCTAACCAGAATGTACACATAATAACTGAGAGTTATCGATTCTAAACCTGAATGCTAACAGCACAACTGGAGAGTTATCGATTCTAACCTGAATGTACACATAATAACTGAGAGTTATTCATTCTAACCTGATGTGTACATATGAATTAGAGTTATCGATTCTAACCTGAATGTACACATAATAACCGAGTTATTTTATTCTAAATCCAGAATGTGCTATATATTAATCCAGAGTTATCGATTCTAACCTGAATGTACATATATTAACTGAGAGTTACTTCCATTCAACCTGAATGTACATAATGAACTGGAGAGTTACTTATCATAATCAGAATGCAGTTATATTAACTGAGAGTTATCGATTCTAACCCTAGGCCGTGCCATACAATAACTGAGACACGATTCTAACCAGAATGTACAGGAGATATTAATTGAGAGTTACTTCCATTCTAACCTGAATGTACAATATAATAACTGAGAGTTATCGATTTCTCCTCCTCAAACAATGTACATATATTAACTGAGAGTTACTTCATTCTAACCTGAATGTACATATATTAATCTGAGAGTTATCGATTCTAACCTGAATGTACACATAATAACTGAGAGTTATCATCTTCAACCAGAATACACATAATAACTGAGAGTTATCGATTCTAATCCAGGTCATATAATATTCAGAGCATTTACTCAATTCAGAATGTGTATAATAATCTGAGTTATCATTTTAACAACCAGAAATGGCATATTAACTGAGAGCATTTTATTCTAACCTGAATGTGCCATAATAACAGAGTTACTGGATTTCAACCAGAATGTATATATATTAACTGAGACAATACCAATCTGAATGTAGTATATATTAACTAGAGTTATCTAACTGAATGGCAACATAATAACTGGAGAGTTATCGATTCTAACCAGAATGTACATATAATAACTCCAGGGGATTATCGATTCTAACCTGAATGTACACATAATAACTGAGAGTTATCGATTCTAACCTGAATGTACACATAATAACTGAGAGTTATCGATTCTAACCCTGAATGTACACATAATAACTGAGAGTTATGGATTCTAACCAGAATGTACACATAATAACTGAGAGTTATCGATTCTAAACAGAATGTACACATAATAACTGAGAGTTATCGATTCTAACCAGAATGTACACATAATAACTGAAGGTTATCGATTCTAACCAGAATGTACACATAATAACTGAGAGTTATCGATTCTAACCTGAATGTACACATAATAACTGAGAGTTATCGATTCTAACCAGAATGTACACATAATAACTGAGAGTTATCGATTCTAACCAGAATGTACACATAATAACTGAGAGTTATCGATTCTAACCAGAATGTACACATAATAACTGAGAGTTATCGATTCTAACCAGACTGTACACATAATAACTGAGAGTTATCGATTCTAACCAGAATGTACATAATAACTGAGAGTTATCGATTCTAACCAGAATGTACACGTAACTGAGAGTTATCGATTCTAACCTGAATGTACACATAATAACTGAGAGTTATCGATTCTAACCAGAATGTACACATAATAACTGAGAGTTATCGATTCTAAACAGAATGTACACATAATAACTGAGAGTTATCGATTCTAACCAGAATGTACATAATAACTGAGTTTATCGATTCTAACCAGAATGTACACATAATAACTGAGAGTTATCGATTCTAACCTGAATGTACACATAATAACTGAGAGTTATCGATTCTAACCAGAATGTACACATAATAACTGAGAGTTATCGATTCTAGCTTAGAATGTACACATAATAACTGAGAGTTATCGATTCTAACCAGAATGTACACATAACTGAGAGTTATCGATTCTAACCAGAATGTACACATAATAACTGATTATCGTTCTAACCTGAATGTACACATAATAACTGAGGATTATCGATTCTAACCTGAATGTACACATAATAACTGAGGATTATCGATTCTAACCAGAATGTACACATAATAACTGAGTTATCGATTCTAACCTGAATGTACACATAATAACTGAGAGTTATCGATTCTAACCAATTCTGTACACATAATAACTGAGAGTTATCGATTCTAACCTGAATGTACATAATAACTGAGAGTTATCGATTCTAACCTGAATGTACACATAATAACTGAGAGTTATCGATTCTAACCAGACTGTACACATAATAACTGAGAGTTATCGATTCTAACCAGAATGTACACATAATAACTGAGAGTTATCGATTCTAACCTGAATGTACACATAATAACTGAGAGTTATCGATTCTAACCTGAATGTACACATAATAACTGAGAGTTATCGATTCTAACCAGAACGTACACACATAATAACTGAGAGTTATCGATTCTAACCAGAATGTACACATAATAACTGAGAGTTATCGATTCTAACCTGAATGTACACATAATAACTGAGAGTTATCGATTCTAACCTGAATGTACATAATAACTGAGAGTTATCGGTCTAACCAGAATGTACATATATTAACTGAGAGTTATCGATTCTAACCAGAATGTACACATAATAACTGAGAGTTATCGATTCTAACCAGAATGTACATAATAACTGAGAGTTATCGATTCTAACCTGAATGTACACATAATAACTGAGGATTATCGATTCTAACCTGAATGTACACATAATAACTGAGAGTTATCGATTCTAACCTGAATGTACACATAATAACTGAGAGTTATCGATTCTAACCTGAATGTACACATAATAACTGAGAGTTATCGATTCTAACCTGAATGTACACATAATAACTGAGAGTTATCGATTCTAACCAGAATGTACACATAATAACTGAGAGTTATCGATTCTAACCAGAATGTACATAATAACTGAGAGTTATCGATTCTAACCAGAATGTACATAATAACTGAGAGTTATCGATTCTAACCTGAATGTACACATAATAACTGAGAGTTATCGATTCTAACCTGAATGTACACATAATAACTGAGAGTTATCGATTCTAACCTGAATGTACATAATAACTGAGAGTTATCGATTCTAACCTGAATGTACACATAATAACTGAGAGTTATCGATTCTAACCTGAATGTACACATAATAACTGAGAGTTATCGATTCTAACCAGAATGTACACATAATAACTGAGAGTTATCGATTCTAAACAGAATGTACACATAATAACTGAGAGTTATCGATTCTAACCAGAATGTACACATAATAACTGAGAGTTATCGATTCTAACCAGAATGTACACATAATAACTGAGAGTTATCGATTCTAACCTGAATGTACACATAATAACTGAGAGTTATCGATTCCTAGCTTAAAATGTACACATAATAACTGAGAGTTATCGATTCTAACCAGAATGTACATAATAACTGAGAGTTATCGATTCTAACCAGAATGTACACATAATAACTGAGAGTTATCGATTCTAACCAGACTGTACACATAATAACTGAGAGTTATCGATTCTAACCAGAATGTACACATAATAACTGAGAGTTATCGATTCTAACCAGAATGTACACATAATAACTGAGAGTTATCGATTCTAACCAGACTGTACACATAATAACTGAGAGTTATCGATTCTAACCTGAATGTACACATAATAACTGAGAGTTATCGATTCCTTAGCAGACTGTACACATAATAACTGAGAGTTATCGATTCTAACCTGAATGTACACATAATAACTGAGAGTTATCGATTCTAACCTGAATGTACACACATAATAACTGAGAGTTATCGATTCTAACCAGACTGTACACATAATAACTGAGAGTTATCGATTCTAACCTGAATGTACACATAATAACTGAGAGTTATGCGATTCTAACCTGAATGTACACATAATAACTGAGAGTTATCGATTCTAACCAGACTGTACACATAATAACTGAGAGTTATCGATTCTAACCAGAATGTACACATAATAACTGAGGGGTGCTCGATTCTAACCAGAATGTACACATAATAACTGAGAGTTATCGATTCTAACCAGAATGTACACATAATAACTGAGAGTTATCGATTCTAACCTGAATATGTACACATAATAACTGAGAGTTATAGGACTAACCAGACTGTACACTAATAACTGAGAGTTATCGATTCTAACCAGAATGTACACATAATAACTGAGAGTTATCGATTCTAACCAGAATGTACACATAATAACTGAGAGTTATCGATTCTAACCAGAATGTACACATAACTGAGAGTTATCGATTCTAACCTGAATGTACACATAATAACTGAGAGTTATCGATTCTAACCAGAATGTACACATAATAACTGAGAGTTATCGATTTCTAACCAGAATGTACACATAATAACTGAGAGTTATCGATTCTAACCAGAATGTACACATAATAACTGATTATCGATTCTAACCAGAATGTACACATAATAACTGAGAGTTATCGATTCTAACCTGAATGTACACATAATAACTGAGAGTTATCGATTCTAACCAGACTGTACATAATAACTGAGAGTTATCGATTCTAACCAGACTGTACACATAATAACTGAGGATTATCGATTCTAACCAGAATGTACACATAATAACTGAGAGTTATCGATTCTAACCAGAATGTACACATAATAACTGAGAGTTATCGATTCCACAACCTGAATGTACACATAATAACTAGAGAGTTATCGATTCTAACCTGAATGTACACATAATAACTGAGAGTTATCGATTCTAACCAGAATGTACACATAATAACTGAGAGTTATCGATTCTAACCTGAATGTACACATAATAACTGAGAGTTATCGATTCTAGCTGAACTATACACATAATAACTGAGAGTTATCGATTCTAACCTGAATGTACACATAATAACTGAGAGTTATCGATTCTAACCTGAATGTACACATAATAACTGAGAGTTATCGATTCTAACCTGAATGTACACATAATAACTGAGAGTTATCGATTCTAACCAGACTGTACATAATAACTGAGAGTTATCGATTCTAACCAGAATGTACACATAATAACTGAGAGTTATCGATTCTAACCTGAATGTACACATAATAACTGAGAGTTATCGATTCTAACCTGAATGTACACATAATAACTGAGAGTTATCGATTCTAACCAGAATGTACACATAATAACTGAGAGTTATCGATTCTAACCTGAATGTACACATAATAACTGAGAGTTATCGATTCTAACCTGAATGTACACATAATAACTGAGAGTTATCGATTCTAACCAGAATGTACACATAATAACTGAGAGTTATCGATTCTAACCTGAATGTACACATAATAACTGAGAGTTATCGATTCTAACCAGAATGTACACATAATAACTGAGAGTTATCGATTCTAACCTGAATGTACACATAATAACTGGGGATTATCGATTCTAACCTGAATGTACACATAATAACTGAGAGTTATCGATTCTAACCAGAATGTACACATAATAACTGAGAGTTATCGATTCTAACCTGAATGTACACATAATAACTGAGAGTTATCGATTCTAACCTGAATGTACACATAATAACTGAGAGTTATCGATTCTAACCTGAATGTACACATAATAACTGAGAGTTATCGATTCTAACCAGAATGTACACATAATAACTGAGAGTTATCGATTCTAACCAGAATGTACACATAACTGAGAGTTATCGATTCTAACCAGAATGTAACATATAATAACTGAGAGTTATCGATTCTAACCTGAATGTACATAATAACTGAGAGTTATCGATTCTAACCAGAATGTACATATAATAACTGAGAGTTATCGATTCTAACCTGAATGTACACATAATAACTGAGAGTTATCGATTCTAACCTGAATGTACACATAATAACTGAGAGTTATCGATTCTAACCTGAATGTACACATAATAACTGAGAGTTATCGATTCTAACCAGAATGTACACATAATAACTGAGAGTTATCGATTCTAACCTGAATGTACACATAATAACTGAGAGTTATCGATTCTAACCTGAATGTACACATAATAACTGAGAGTTATCGATTCTAACCAGAATGTACACATAATAACTGAGAGTTATCGATTCTAACCTGAATGTACATAATAACTGAGAGTTATCGATTCTAACCTGAATGTACACATAATAACTGAGAGTTATCGATTCTAACCAGAATGTACACATAATAACTGAGAGTTATCGATTCTAACCTGAATGTACATAATAACTGAGAGTTATCGATTCTAACCTGAATGTACATAACTTAGAGTTATCGATTCTAACCTGAATGTACACATAATAACTGAGAGTTATCGATTCTAACCTGAATGTACACATAATAACTGAGAGTATCGATTCTAACCTGAATGTACACATAATAACTGAGAGTTATCGATTCTAACTGAATGTATACACATAATAACTGAGAGTTATGATTCTAACCTGAATGTACACATAATAACTGAGAGTTATCGATTCTAACCTGAATGTACACATAATAACTGAGAGTTATCGATTCTAACCTGAATGTACACATAATAACTGAGAGTTATCGATTCTAACCTGAATGTACACATAATAACTGAGAGTTATCGATTCTAACCTGAATGTACATAATAACTGAGAGTTATCGATTCTAACCTGAATGTACACATAATAACTGAGAGTTATCGATTCTAACCTGAATGTACACATAATAACTGAGTTATCGATTCTAACCAGACTGTACACATAATAACTGAGAGTTATCGATTCTAACCTGAATGTACACATAATAACTGAGAGTTATCGATTCTAACCTGAATGTACACATAATAACTGAGAGTTATCGATTCTAACCAGACTGTACACATAATAACTGAGAGTTATCGATTCTAACCTGAATGTACACATAATAACTGAGAGTTATCGATTCTAACCTGAATGTACACATAATAACTGAGAGTTATCGATTCTAACCTGAATGTACACATAATAACTGAGAGTTATCGATTCTAACCTGAATGTACACATAATAACTGAGAGTTATCGATTCTAACCTGAATGTACACATAATAACTGAGAGTTATCGATTCTAACCTGAATGTACACATAATAACTGAGAGTTATCGATTCTAACCAGACTGTACATAATAACTGAGAGTTATCGATTCTAACCTGAATGTACACACATAATAACTGAGAGTTATCGATTCTAACCTGAATGTACACATAATAACTGAGAGTTATCGATTCTAACCAGACTGTACATAATAACTGAGGAGTTATCGATTCTAACCTGAATGCACACATAATAACTGAGAGTTATCGATTCTAACCTGAATGTACACATAATAACTGAGAGTTATCGATTCTAACCTGAATGTACACATAACTGAGTTATCGATTCTAACCTGAATGTACACATAATAACTGAGAGTTATCGATTCTAACCTGAATGTACACATAATAACTGAGAGTTATCGATTCTAACCTGAATGTACACATAATAACTGAGAGTTATCGATTCTAACCTGAATGTACACATAATAACAGGAAGTTATCGATTCTAACCTGAATGTACACATAATAACTGAGAGTTATCGATTCTAACCTGAATGTACACATAATAACTGAGAGTTATCGATTCTAACCTGAATGTACACATAATAACTGAGAGTTATCGATTCTAACCTGAATGTACACATAATAACTGAGAGTTATCGATTCTAACCTGAATGTACACATAATAACTGAGAGTTATCGATTCTAACCTGAATGTACACATAATAACTGAGAGTTATCGATTCTAACCTGAATGTACACATAATAACTGAGAGTTATCGATTCTAACCTGAATGTACACATAATAACTGAGAGTTATCGATTCTAACCTGAATGTACACATAATAACTGAGAGTTATCGATTCTAACCTGAATGTACATAATAACTGAGAGTTATCGATTCTAACCTGAATGTACACATAATAACTGAGAGTTATCGATTCTAACCCTGAATGTACACATAATAACTGAGAGTTATCGATTCTAACCTGAATGTACACATAATAACTGAGAGTTATCGATTCTAACCTGAATGTACACATAATAACTGAGTTATCGATTCTAACCTGAATGTACACATAATAACTGAGAGTTATCGATTCTAACCTGAATGTACACATAATAACTGAGAGTTATCGATTCTAACCTGAATGTACACATAATAACTGAGAGTTATCGATTCTAACCTGAATGTACACATAATAACTGAAGTTATCGATTCTAACCTGAATGTACATAATAACTGAGAGTTATCGATTCTAACCAGACTG
This sequence comes from Ascarosepion bandense, assembly GCA_037127315.1. Classification (NCBI taxonomy): domain Eukaryota; kingdom Metazoa; phylum Mollusca; class Cephalopoda; order Sepiida; family Sepiidae; genus Ascarosepion; species Ascarosepion bandense. The sequence continues at coordinate 14,286 of JBBBDQ010013906.1, forward strand.
TACACATAATAACTGAGAGTTATCGATTCTAACCTGAATGTACACATAATAACTGAGAGTTATCGATTCTAACCTGAATGTACACATAATAACTGAGAGTTATCGATTCTAACCAGACTGTACATAATAACTGAGAGTTATCGATTCTAACCTGAATGTACATAATAGCAGGAGTTATCGATTCTAACCTGAATGTACACATAATAATGAGAGTTATCGATTCTAACCTGAATGTACACATAATAACTGAGAGTTATCGATTCTAACCTGAATGTACACATAATAACTGAGAGTTATCGATTCTAACCTGAATGTACACATAATAACTGAGAGTTATCGATTCTAACCAGACTGTACACATAATAACTGAGAGTTATCGATTCTAACCTGAATGTACACATAACTGAGAGTTATCGATTCTAACCAGAACTGTACACATAATAACTGAGAGTTATCGATTCTAACCAGAATGTACACATAATAACTGAGAGTTATCGATTCTAACAAGAATGTACATAATAACTGAGAGTTATCGATTCTAACCAGACTGTACACATAATAACTGAGAGTTATCGATTCTAACCAGAATGTACACATAATAACTGAGAGTTATCGATTCTAACCTGAATGTACACATAATAACTGAGAGTTATCGATTCTAACCAGAATGTACATAATAACTGAGAGTTATCGATTCTAACCAGACTGTACACATAATAACTGGGGATTATCGATTCTAACCAGAATGTACACATAATAACTGAGAGTTATCGATTCTAACCCTGAATGTACACATAATAACTGAGAGTTATCGATTCTAACCAGACTGTACATAATAACTGAGAGTTATCGATTCTAACCAGACTGTACACATAATAACTGAGAGTTATCGATTCTAACCAGACTGTACACATAATAACTGAGAGTTATCGATTCTAACCAGACTGTACACATAATAACTGAGAGTTATCGATTCTAACCTGAATGTACACATAATAACTGAGAGTTATCGATTCTAACCTGAATGTACACATAATAACTGAGAGTTATCGATTCTAACCAGACTGTACACATAATAACTGAGGTTATCGATTCTAACCTGAATGTGCACATAATAACTGAGAGTTATCGATTCTAACCTGAATGTACACATAATAACTGAGAGTTATCGATTCTAACCTGAATGTACACATAATAACTGAGAGTTATCGATTCTAACCTGAATGTACACATAATAACTGAGAGTTATCGATTCTAACCTGAATGTACATAATAACTGAGAGTTATCGATTCTAACCTGAATGTACACATAATAACTGAGAGTTATCGATTCTAACCTGAATGTACATAATAACTGAGAGTTATCGATTCTAACCTGAATGTACACATAATAACTGAGAGTTATCGATTCTAACCTGAATGTACACATAATAACTGAGAGTTATCGATTCTAACCTGAATGTACACATAATAACTGAGAGTTATCGATTCTAACCAGACTGTACACATAATAACTGAGAGTTATCGATTCTAACCTGAATGTACACATAATAACTGAGAGTTATCGATTCTAACCTGAATGTACACATAATAACTGGGGATTATCGATTCTAACCAGACTGTACACATAACTGAGAGTTATCGATTCTAACCTGAATGTACACATAATAACTGAGAGTTATCGATTCTAACCTGAATGTACACATAATAACTGAGAGTTATCGATTCTAACCCCTGAATGTACACATAATAACTAAGAGTTGCCGATTCTAACCTGAATGTACACATAATAACTGAGAGTTATCGATTCTAACCTGAATGTACACATAATAACTGGGGATTATCGATTCTAACCAGACTGTACACATAATAACTGAGAGTTATCGATTCTAACCTGAATGTACACATAATAACTGAGAGTTATCGATTCTAACCAGACTGTACACATAATAACTGAGAGTTATCGATTCTAACCAGAATGTACACATAATAACTTTGAGAGTTATCGATTCTAACCAGAATGTACACATAATAACTGAGGATTATATTCTAACCAGACTGTACACATAATAACTGAGAGTTATCGATTCTAACCAGAATGTACACATAATAACTTCAGAGTTATCGATTCTAACCTGAATGTACACATAATAACTGAGGGTTATCGATTCTAACCAGAATGTACACATAATAACTGAGAGTTATCGATTCTAACCAGACTGTACACATAACAGAGTTATCGATTCTAACCAGAATGTACACATAATAACTGAGAGTTATCGATTCTAACCTGAATGTACACATAACTGAGAGTTATCGATTCTAACCAGACTGTACATAATAACTGAGAGTTATCGATTCTAACCAGACTGTACACATAATAACTGAGAGTTATCGATTCTAACCAGACTGTACACATAATAACTGAGAGTTATCGATTCTAACCAGACTGTACACATAATAACTGAGAGTTATCGATTCTAACCTGAATGTACACATAATAACTGAGAGTTATCGATTCTAACCTGAATGTACACATAATAACTGAGTTATCGATTCTAACCAGACTGTACACATAATAACTGAGAGTTATCGATTCTAACCTGAATGTACATAATAACTGAGAGTTATCGATTCTAACCTGAATGTACATAATAACTGAGAGTTATCGGTTTATAACCTGAATGTACACATAATAACTGAGAGTTATCGATTCTAACTGAGTTAACACATAATAACTGAGAGTTATCGATTCTAACCTGAATGTACACATAATAACTGAGGGATTATCGATTCTAACCTGAATGTACACATAATAACTGAGAGTTATCGATTCTAACCAGACTGTACATAATAACTGAGAGTTATCGATTCTAACCTGAATGTACACATAATAACTGAGAGTTATCGATTCTAACCTGAATGTACACATAATAACTGAGAGTTATCGATTCTAACCAGAATATTACACATAATAACTGAGAGTTATCGATACAACCAGACTGTACACATAATAACTGAGAGTTATCGATTCTAACCAGAATGTACACAC
>JBBBDQ010013907.1:0-14323 GCA_037127315.1 Ascarosepion bandense
ATGATTCTAACCAGATATGCATATATTAACTGAGGATTATCGATTCTAACCTGAATGTACACATAATAACTGAGAGTTATCGATTCTAACCTGAATGTACACATAATAACTGAGAGTTATCGATTCTAACCTGAATGTACACATAACTGAGAGTTATCGATTCTAACCAGAATGTACATATATTAACTGAGGTAGTAGTTCTAACCTGAATGTACACATAATAACTGAGAGTTATCGATTCTAACCTGAATATGCACACACCATAACTGAGAGTTATCGATTCTAACCTGAATGTACACATAATAACTGAGAGTTATCGATTCTAACCTGAATGTACATAATAACTGAGAGTTATCGATTCTAACCTGAATGTACACATAATAACTGAGAGTTATTGATTAACCAGAATGTACATATATTAACTGAGAGTTATCGATTCTAACCTGAATGTACACATAATAACTGAGAGTTATCGATTCTAACCAGAATGTGCACTGTGCTGAAATTCGCGATTCTAACCTGAATGTACACATAATAACTGAGAGTTATCGATTCTAACTGAATGTACATAATAACTGAGATTATCGATTCTAACCTGAATGTACACATAATAACTGAGAGTTATCGATTCTAACCAGAATGTACATATATTAACTGAGGAATTATGATTCTAACCTGAATGTACATAATAACTGAGAGTTATCGATTCTAACCTGAATGTTACACATAATAACTGAGAGTTATCGATTCTAACCTGAATGTACACATAATAGCCGAGAATTTAATGATTCTAACCCTGAATATGCATAATGGCAGGGTATGATTCTAACCTGAATGTGCATAATAACTGAGAGTTATCGATTCTAACCAGAATGTACATATATTAACTGAGAGTTATCGATTCTAACCTGAATGTACACATAATAACTGAGAGTTATCGATTCTAACCTGAATGTACACATAACTGAGAGTTATCGATTCTAACCTGAATATGCACACATAATAACTGAGAGTTATCGATTCTAACCAGAATGTACATATATTAACTGAGAGTTATCGATTCTAACCTGAATGTACACATAATAACTGAGGACAATAGATTCTAACCTGAATGTACACATAATAACTGAGAGTTATCGATTCTAACCAGAATGTACATATATTAACTGAGAGTTATCGATTCTAACCTGAATGTACACATAATAACTGAGAGTTATCGATTCTAACCTGAATGTACACATAATAACTGAGAGTTATCGATTCTAACCTGAATGTACACATAATAACTGAGAGTTATCGATTCTAACCTGAATGTACACATAATAACTGAGAGTTATCGATTCTAACCTGAATGTACACATAATAACTGAGAGTTATCGATTCTAACCTGAATGTACACATAATAACTGAGAGTTATCGATTCTAACCAGAATGTACATATATTAACTGAGAGTTATCGATTCTAACCTGAATGTACACATAATAACTGAGAGTTATCGATTCTAACCTGAATGTACACATAATAACTGAGTGTAATTCTAACCTGAATGTACACATAATAACTGAGAGTTATCGATTCTAACCAGAATGTACATATATTAACTGAGAGTTATCGATTCTAACCTGAATGTACACATAATAACTGAGAGTTATCGATTCTAACCTGAATGTACACATAATAACTGAGAGTTATCGATTCTAACCTGAATGTACACATAATAACTGAGAGTTATCGATTCTAACCAGAATGTACATATATTAACTGAGAGTTATCGATTCTAACCTGAATGTGCATAATAACTGAGAGTTATCGATTCTAACCTGAATGTACACATAATAACTGAGAGTTATCGATTCTAACCTGAATGTACACATAATAACTGAGAGTTATCGATTCTAACCTGAATGTACACATAATAACTGAGAGTTATCGATTCTAACCTGAATGTATGCATAATAACTGAGGATTATCGATTCTAACCAGAATGTACATATATTAACTTTGAAGATTGTAATTCCTAACCTGAATGTACACATAATAACTGAGAGTTATCGATTCTAACCTGAATGTACACATAATAACTGAGAGTTAATGATTCTAACCTGAATGTACACATAATAACTGGGAGTTGTAGTTTAACCAAAGAATGTACATATATTAACTGAGAGTTATCGATTCTAACCTGAATGTACACATAATAACTGAGAGTTATCGATTCTAACCTGAATGTACACACATAATAACTGAGAGTTATCGATTCTAACCTGAATGTACACATAATAACTGAGAGTTATCGATTCTAACCAGAATGTACACATAATAACTGAGAGTTATCGATTCCTAACCTGAATGTACACATAATAACTGAGAGTTATGGAATTCTCAACAGAATGTACACATAATAACTGAAAGTTATCGATTCTAACCAGAATGTACATATATTAACTGAGAGTTATGTGGATTCTAACCTGAATGTACACATAACTAACTGAGATTTATTAATTCTAACCTGAATGTACATAACCAACTGAGAGTTATCGATTCTAACCTGAATGTACACATAATAACTGAGAGTTATCGATTCTAACCTGAATGTACACATAATAACTGAGAGTTATCGATTCTAACCTGAATGTACACATAATAACTGAGAGTTATCGATTCTAACCTGAATGTACACATAATAACTGAGAGTTATCGATTCTAACCTGAATGTACACATAATGACTGAGAGTTATCGATTCTAACCTGAATGTACACATAATAACTGAGAGTTATCGATTCTAACCTGAATGTACACATAATAACTGAGAGTTATCGATTCTAACCTGAATGTACACATAATAACTGAGATTATAAGTTCTAATAGACTAATACATAATAACTTCAGATTTATGATTCTAACCTGAATGTACACATAACTGAGAGTTATCGATTCTAACCAGACTGTACATAATAACTGAGAGTTATCGATTCTAACCTGAATATTTTATAATAACTGAGGATTATCGATTCTAAACCTGAATGTACACATAATAACTGAGATTATCAATTCTAACTGAATGTACACATAATGACTGAGAGTTATCGATTCTAACCTGAATGTACATGACAACTGAAATTATCTGATTCTAACCTGAATGTACACATAATAACTGAGGATTATAGATTCTAACCTGAATGTACATAATAACTGAAGTTATGGATTATAACTAGACTGTACACATAATAACTGAGAGTTATCGATTCTAACCTGAATGTACACATAATAACTGAGAGTTATCGATTCTAACCAGACTGTACACATAATACTTCAGAGTTATCGATTCTAACCTGAATGTACACATAATAACAAGTTATCGATTCTACATGAGTGTACACATAACTGAGAGTTATCGATTCTAACAGAATGTACATATATTAACTGAGAGTTATCGATTCTAACCTGAATACGCACATAATAACTGTGAGAGTTATCGATTCTAACCTGAATGTACACATAATAATAACTGAGAGTTATCGATTCTAACCAGAATGTACATATATTAACTGAGAGTTATCGATTCTAACCTGAATGTACACATAATAACTGAGAGTTATAGTTAACCTGAATGTACACATAATAACTGAGAGTTATCGATTCTAACCTGAATGTACACATAATAACTGAGAAATTGTGATTCTAACCAGAATGTACATATATTAACTGAGAGTTATCGATTCTAACCTGAATGTACACATAATAACTGAGAGTTATCGATTCTAACCTAGATGTACACAATAACTGAGAGTTATCGATTCTAACCTGAATGTACACATAATAACTGAGAGTTATCGTTATAACTGAATGTACATAATAACTGAAGTTACCAGATTAACTGAATATGCACATAATACTTCAAATTCATGCGTTCTATAGAATGTACATATAGTAACTGAGAGTTATCGATTCTAACCTGAATGTACACATAATAACTGAGAGTTATCGATTCTAACCAGAATGTACATATATTAACTGAGAGTTATCGATTCTAACCTGAATGTACACATAATAACTGAGAGTTAGCGATTCTAACCTGAATGTACACATAATAACTGAGAGTTATCGATTCTAACCTGAATGTACACATAATAACTGAGAGTTATCGATTCTAACCAGAATGTACATATATTAACTGAGAGTTATCGATTCTAACCTGAATGTACACATAATAACTGAGAGTTATCGATTCTAACCTGAATGTACACATAATAACTGTGAGAATTGTCATTCTAACCTAGAATGTACACATAATAACTGAGAGTTATCGATTCTAACCTGAATGTACATAATAGCAGAGATTATAATTCTAACCTGAATGTACACATAATAACTAAGGGATATGAGGATTCTATAGAATGTACATATATTAACTGAGAGTTATGAATTCTATGAATGTGCACATAATAACTGGAATTATTAAGATTCTAACCTGAATGTACATAATAACTGAGAGTTATTGATTCCCAACCTGAATATGCACATAATAACTGAGAGTTATCGATTCTAACCAGAATGTACATATATTAACTGAGAGTTATCGATTCTAACCTGAATGTACACATAATAACTGAGAGTTATCGATTCTAACCTGAATGTACACATAATAACTGAGAGTTATCGATTCTAACCAGAATGTACATATATATAACTGAATTTATCGATTCTAACCTGAATGTACACATAATAACTGAGAGTTAACATAGTTCCCAACCCTAGATACACACATAATAACTGAGAGTTATCGATTCTAACCTGAATGTACACTGTGTACAGAGTTATGTCTGATTTCTAACCTGAATGTACACATAATAACTGAGAGTTATCGATTCTAACCTGAATGTACACATAATAACTAAGAGTTATCAATTCCAACATAAAATATTTTATAATAACTAGAGATTATAAAGTTCTAACTTAGACTATTTTTTTTTTCTCATTAACTGAGAGTTATCGATTCTAACCTGAATGTACACATAATAACTGAGAGTTATCAATTCTAACCTGAATGTACACATAATAACTGAGAGTTATCGATTCTAACCTGAATGTACACATAATAACTGAGAGTTATGATTCTAACCAGAATATTACATATATGCTGAGTTTATTAGTTATAACCTGAATGTACACATAATAGCTGGAGATTATGATTCTAACCTGAATATGCACATAATAACTGAGAGTTATCGATTCTAACCTGAATGTACACATAATAACTGAGAGTTATCGATTCTAACCAGAATGTACATATATTAACTGAGAGTTATCGATTCTAACCTGAATGTACACATAATAACTGAGAGTTATCGATTCTAACCTGAATATGCACATAATAACTGAGAGTTATCGATTCTAACCTGAATGTACACATAATAACTGAGGGTTATGTGATTCTAACCTGAATGTACACATAATAACTGAGGTTAACCGATTCTAACCTGAATGTACACATAATAACTGAGAGTTATCGATTCTAACCAGAATGTACATATATTAACTGAGAGTTATCGATTCTAACCTGAATGTACACATAATAACTGAGAGTTATCGATTCAACCTAGTTATTTTATAATAACTGAGAGTTATCGTTCTAACCTGAATGTACACATAATAACTGAGAGTTATCGGGTCCTAGCTCAGAATGTACATATATTAACTTGAGATATGGGTCTAACCTGAATGTACACATAATAACCGAAGTGTAGATTCTAACCTGAGCTCCTTTTTGTAATAACTGAGGTGTGATTCTAACCTGAATGTACACATAATAACTGAGAGTTATCGATTCTAACCAGAATATTACACATAACTGAGAGTTATCGATTCTAACCTGAATGTACACATAATAATGAGAGTTATCGATTCTAACCAGAATGTACACATAATAACTGAGGATTATCGATTCTAACCAGAATGTACATATATTAACTAGAGTTATCGATTCTAACCTGAATGTACACATAATAACTGAGAGTTATCGATTCTAACCTGAATGTACACATAATAACTGAGAGTTATCGATTCTAACCTGAATGTACACATAACTGAGAGTTATCGATTCTAACCTGAATGTACACATAATAACTTGAGAGTTATCGATTCTAACCTGAATGTACACATAATAACTGAGAGTTATCGATTCTAACTGAATGTACACATAATGTGAGATTATTAGTTCTAACACAGATATACATAATGACCAGGGACTAATGATTCTAACCTGAATACACATAATAACTGAGAGTTATCGATTCTAACCTGAATGTACACATAATAACTGAGGAATTATAGTTCTAACCTGAATATGCACATAATAACTGAAATTCCATCATTCTCAACCAGACTGTACACATAATAACTGAGAGTTATCGATTCTAACCTGAATGTACACATAATAACTGAGATTCATCGATTCTAACCAGACTGTACACATAATAACCAGAGTTATCGATTCTAACCTGAATGTACACATAATAACTGAGAGTTATCGATTCTAACCTGAATGTACACATAATAACTGAAGTTGTCGATTCTAACCTGAATGTACACATAATGACTGAGAGTTATCGATTCTAACCTGAATGTACACATAATAACTGAGAGTTATCGATTCTAACCTGAATGCTTACACATAATAACTGAGAGTTATCGATTCTAACCTGAATGTACACATAATAACTGGGGAGTTATTAGTTCTAACCAGACTGTACACATAATAACTGGGGGTATGGAATTCTAACTGAATGTACACAATAACTGAGAGTTATCGGGATTTCTAAACAGAACTGTACATAATAACTGGAGATTATCGATTCTAACCTGAATGTACACATAATAACTGAGAGTTATCGATTCTAACCAGAATGTACACATATTAACTGAGAGTTATGATTAACCTGAATGTACACATAATAACTGAGAGTTATAGGATTTCTAGCCAGACATTTTATAATAGCAGAGTTATCGATTCTAACCTGAATGTACATAACTGAGAGTTATCGATTCTAACCTGAATGTACACATAATAACTGAGAGTTATCGATTCTAACCAGACCTTGTACACATAATAACTGAGAGTTATCGATTCTAACCTGAATGTACACATAATAACTGAGAGTTATCGATTCTAACCAGACTGTACATAATAACTGAGAGTTATCGATTCTAACCTGAATGTACATAATAACTGAGAGTTATCGATTCTAACCAGAATGTACACATAATAACTGGGGATTAATTCTAAACCTGAATGTACACATAATGACTGAGAGTTATCGATTCTAACCTGAATGTACACATAATAACTGAGAGTTATCGATTCTAACCTGAATATGCACAACAACGAGTGTAGTTCTAACACTGAATGTACACATAATAACTGAGAGTTATCGATTCTAACCTGAATGTACATAATAACTGAGAGTTATCGATTCTAACCTGAATGTACACATAATGACTGAGAGTTATCGATTCTAACCTGAATGTACACATAATAACTGAGAGTTATAGTTTAACTGAATATGCACATAATGACTGAGAGTTATCGATTCTAACCTGAATGTACACATAATAACTGAGAGTTATCGATTCTAACCTGAATGTACACATAATAACTGAGAGTTATCGATTCTAACCTGAATGTACACATAATAACTGAGAGTTATCGATTCTAACCTGAATGTACACATAATAACTGAGAGTTATCGATTCTAACCTGAATATGCACATAATAACTGAGAGTTATCGATTCTAACCTGAATGTACACATAATGACTGAGAGTTATAGATTCTAACCTGAATGTACACATAATAACTGAGAGTTATCGATTCTAACCTGAATGTACACATAATGACTGAGAGTTATCGATTCTAACCTGAATGTACATATTAACTGAGAGTTATCGATTCTAACCTGAATGTACACATAATAACTGAGAGTTATCGATTCTAACCTGAATGTACATAATAACTGAGATTCTACCGATTCTAACCTGAATGTACACATAGTAACTGAGGATTATGAATTCTAACCTAGATGTACACATATGTGAGAGTTATCCGATTCTAACCTGAATGTACATAATGACTGAGAGTTATCGATTCTAACCTGAATGTACACATAATAACTGAGAGTTATCGATTCTAACCTGAATGTACACATAATGACTGAGAGTTATCGATTCTAACCTGAATGTACACATAATAACTGAGGATTATGGAATTCTAACCAGAATGTACATATATTAACTGAGAGTTATCGATTCTAACCTGAATGTACACATAATAACTGAGAGTTATCGATTCTAACCTGAATGTACACATAATAACTGGGGATTTATCGATTCTAGCCTGAATGTACACATAATAACTGAGAGTTATCGATTCTAACCAGAATGTACACATAATAACCGGGAATTATGGGTTAACTAGGCTCAGCATATATTAACTGGGGATTCATCGATTCTAACCTGAATGTACACATAACTGAGAGTTATCGATTCTAACCTGAATGTACACATAATAACTGAGGATTATGATTCTAACCAGGCTGTACATATATTAACTGAGAATTCTGGTCTAACCTGAATGTCTACATAATAACTGAGAGTTATCGATTCTAACCTGAATGTACACATAACCTTTGAGGGTATCGATTCTAACCAGACTGTACACATAATAACTGAGAGTTATCGATTCTAACCTGAATGTACACATAATAACCAGAGTTATCGTTCTAACCTGAATGTACACATAATAACTGAGAGTTATCGATTCATAACCTGAATGTACATAATAACTGAGAGTTATCGATTCTAACCAGAATGTACATATATTAACTGAGAGTTATCGATTCTAACCTGAATGTACACATAATAACTGAGGAATTTGTCGTTCTAATGAATGTACATATATTAACTGAGAGTTATCGATTCTAACCTGAATGTACACATAATAACTGAGAGTTATCGATTCTAACCTGAATGTACACATAATAACTGGAGATTTATGATTCTAACCTGAATAATACACAATAACTGAGAGTTATCGATTCTAACCAGAATGTACATATATTAACTGAGAGTTATCGATTCTAACCTGAATGTACACATAATAACTGAGAGTTATCGATTCTAACCTGAATGTACACATAATAACTGAGAGTTATCGATTCTAACCTGAATGTACACATAATAACTGAGAGTTATCGATTCTAACCTGAATGTACACATAATAACTGAGAGTTATCGATTCTAACCTGAATGTACACATAATAACTGAGAGTTATCGATTCTAACCAGAATGTACATATATTAACTGAGAGTTATCGATTCTAACCTGAATGTACACATAATAACTGAGGATTCATCGATTCTAACCTGAATGTACATAATAACTGAAGGTTATGGTTAACCTGAATGTACACATAACTGAGAGTTATCGATTCTAACCAGAATGTACATATATTAACTGAGAATTATCGATTCTAACCTGAATGTACACATAATAACTGAGAGTTATCGATTCTAACCTGAATGTACACATAATAACTGAGAGTTATCGATTCTAACCAGAATGTACATATATTAACTGAGAGTTATCGATTCTAACCTGAATGTACACATAATAACTGAGAGTTATCGATTCTAACCTGAATGTACACATAATAACTGAGAGTTATCGATTCCTAGCCTGAATGTACACATAATAACTGAGAGTTATCGATTCTAACCTGAATGTACACATAATAACTGATTATGATTCTAACCTGAATGTACACATAATAACTGAGAGTTATCGATTCTAACCTGAATGTACACATAATATAACTGAGAGTTATCGATTCTAACCAGAATGTACATATATTAACTGAGAGTTATCGATTCTAACCTGAATGTACACATAATAACTGAGGATTATCGATTCCTAACCTGAATGTACACATAATAACTTTGAGAGTTATGGTTAACCTGAATGTACACATAATAACTAAAGGTTATCGATTCTAACCAGAATATGCATGTTAACTGAGAGTTATCGATTCTAACCTGAATGTACACATAATAACTGAGAGTTGTCGTTCTAACCTGAATGTACACATAACAACTGAGGATTCATGGATTCTAACCTGAATGTACACACATAATAACTGAGAGTTATCGATTCTAACCTGAATGTACACATAATAACTGAGAGTTATGTGATTCTAACCTGAATGTACATAATAACTGAGAGTTATCGATTCTAACCTGAATGTACACATAATAACTGAGAGTTATCGATTCTAACCAGAATGTACACATAATAACTGAGAGTTATCGATTCTAACCTGAATGTACACATAATGACTGAGAGTTATCGATTCTAACCTGAATGTACACATAATAACTGAGAGTTATCGATTCTAACCTGAATGTACACATAATAACTGAGAGTTATCGATTCTAACCTGAATGTACACATAATAACTGAGAGTTATCGATTCTAACCTGAATGTACACATAATAACTGAGAGTTATCGATTCTAACCTGAATGTACACATAATAACTGAGGTTATCGATTCTAACCTGAATGTACACATAATAACTGAGAGTTATCGATTCTAACCTGAATGTACACATAATGACTGAGGAGGTTATAAGATTCTAACCTGGTCACGCACATAATAACTGAGAGTTATCGATTCTAACCTGAATGTACACATAATAACTGAGAGTTATCGATTCTAACCTGAATGTACACATAATAACTGAGAGTTATCGATTCTAACCTAGATATGCACATAATAACTACAGAATTCTGTAATTCTAACCTGAGCTCTGCACATAATAACTGAGAGTTATGATTTAACTGAATGTACACATAATGACTGAGAGTTATCGATTCTAACCTGAATGTACACATAATAACTGAGAGTTATCGATTCTAACCTGAATGTACACATGTGAAACAGAGAGTTATCGATTCTAACCTGAATGTACACATAATGACTGAGAGTTATTAGTTAACCTGAATGTACATAATAACTGAGTTATAGTTCTGTGAATGTACATAATAGCTTCAGAGTGTGATTCTAACCTGAATGTACACATAATAACTGAGAGTTATCGATTCTAACCTGAATGTACACATAATAACTGAGAGTTATTAGTTTTACAACCTGAATGTACACATAATAACTGAGAGTTATCGATTCTAACCTGAATGTACACATAATGACTGAGGTGTCGATTCTAACCTGAATGTACACATAATAACTGAGAGTTATCGATTCTAACCTGAATGTACACATAATAACTGAGAGTTATCGATTCTAACCTGAATGTACACATAATAACTGAGGGTTATAGTTTCTAACCAGAATGTGCATAATAACTGAATATGATTCTAAACACTGAATGTACACATAATGACTGAGATTGTCGATTCTAACCTGAATGTACACATAATAACTGAGAGTTATGGGTACACAACCTGAATGTACACATAATAACTGAGAGTTATCGATTCTAACCTGAATGTACACATAATAACTAAAGTTATCGATTCTAAGCTGAATGTACACATAATAACTGAGAGTTATCGATTCTAACCTGAATGTACATAATAACTGAGAGTTATCGATTCTAACCTGAATGTACACATAATAACTGAGAGTTATCGATTCTAACCTGAATGTACACATAATGACTGAGAGTTATCGATTCTAACCTGAATGTACACATAATAACTGAGAGTTATCGATTCTAACCTGAATGTACACATAATAACTGAAGTTAATAGTTCTAACCTGAATATGCACCCCTTAATAACTGAGAGTTATCGATTCTAACCAGAATGTACACATAATAACTGAGGAGTTATCGATTCTAACCTGAATGTACACATAATAACTGAGAGTTATCGATTCTAACCTGAATGTACACATAATAACTGAGAGTTATCGATTCTAACCTGAATGTACACATAATAACTGAGGTTATTAATTCTAACCTGAATGTACACATAATAACTGAGAGTTATCGATTCTAACCTGAATGTACACATAATAACTGAGAGTTGTGGATTCTAACCTGAATGTACACATAATAACTGAGAGTTATCGATTCTAACCAGAATGTACACATAACTGAGAGTTATCGATTCTAAACAGAATGTACACATAATAACTGAGAGTTATCGATTCTAACCAGAATAGTACATAATAACTGAGTTATCGATTCTAGCCAGAATGTACACATAATATTTGAGAGTTGTGATTCAACCTGAATGTACACATAACTGAGAGTTATCGATTCTAACCAGAATGTACACATAATAACTGAGAGTTATCGATTCTAACCAGAATGTACACATAACCAAAGTTATGATTCTATGAATATTTTACACATAATAACTGAGAGTTATCGATTCTAACCAGAATGTACACATAATAACTGAGAGTTATCGATTCTAAACAAGAATGTACACATAATAACTGAGAGTTATCGATTCTAACCAGAATGTACACATAATAACTGAGAGTTATCGATTCTAACCTGAATGTACACATAATAACTGAGAGTTATCGATTCTAACCAGAATGTACACATAATAACTGAGAGTTATCGATTCTAACCAGAATGTACACATAATAACTGAGAGTTATCGATTCTAGCCAGATATACTTGCCAATAACTGAGAGTGGTAATTCTAACCTGAATGTACACATAATAACTGAGAGTTATCGATTCTAAACAGAATATGCACATAATAACTGAAAGTTGTGGACCTTCTAACCAGAATGTACACATAATAACTGAGAGTTATCGATTCTAACCAGAATGTACACATAATAACTGAGAGTTATCGATTCTAACCAGAATGTACACATAATAACTGAGGGCCATGATTCTGTAACCTGAATGTACACATAATAACCTAGGATTATCGATTCTAACCAGACTGTACACACATAATAAATCCTCGATATACGCCGTATCTAACCAGAATGCATGCCATTAAATTGAGAGTTATCGATTCAATCCAGAATGTACACATATTAACTGAGAGTTATCGATTCTAACCTGAATGTACACATAATAACTGAAAGCATTTATCTCAACTCGAATGCACACATAACAACCGAGAGTTACCCATTCAACCTGAATGCCACATAATAACCGATATTACTCCATTCTAACTGAATGCACATAATAACTGAGAGTTATCGATTCTAACTGAATGCAACCACAATAACTGAGAGTTATCGATTCTAACCAATGGCACACAATAATCCTATTATCGATTTCAACAGAATGTACACATAAGAACTGAGAGTTATCGATTCTAACCAGAATGTACACACAATAACTGAGAAAATAATGATTCTAACCTGAATGTACACATAATAACTGAGACATTCATTCTAACCTGAATGCACATAATAACTGAGAGTTATCAGACTTAACCAGAATGTACAGACATAATATAACTGAGAGTTATCGATTCTAACCTGAATGTACACATAATAACTGAGAGTTATCGATTCTAACCAGAATGTACACATAATAACTGAGAGTTATCGATTCCCAAACCTGAATGTACACAATAACTGAGAGTTATCGATTCTAACCTGATGTACACATAATAACTGGAGAGTTATCGATTCTAACCAGAATGTACACATAATAACTGAGAGTTATCGATTCTAACCAGAATGTACACATAATAACTGAGAGTTATCGATTCTAAATGAAATGTACACATAATAACTGAGAGTTACTGATTCTAACTAGAATGTACACATAATAACTGAGAGTTATCATTCTAACCCTGAATGTACACATAATAATCTGAGAGTTATCGATTCTAACCTGAATGTACACATAATAACTGAGAGTTACCCATTCTAACCAGAATGTGTACATAATAATCTGGAGAGTTATCGATTCTAACCTGAATGTACACATAATAACTGAGAGTTATCGATTCTAACCAGAATGTACACATAATAACTGAGAGTTATCGATTCTAACCTGAATGTACACATAATAACTGAGAGTTACTGATTCTAACCTGAATGTAGCATAATAACTGAGAGTTACTCCATTCTAACCAGAATGTACACATAATAACTGAGAGTTATCGATTCTAAATAGAATGTACATAATAACTGAGAGTTACTTCCATTCTAACCAGAATGTACACATACAACTGAAAGGAGTTACCATTCTAACCTGAATGTACACATAATAACTGAGAGTTATCGATTCTAACCTGAATGTACACATAATAATTG
>JBBBDQ010013909.1:0-12798 GCA_037127315.1 Ascarosepion bandense
ACTCTATGGGAAACATTTCTCATCAGCAGTCATAAACCAGTTATAATGTGAATGTCAGGAGACCCAAACCAATTCAACTTCAGCAAACATATGTCATTCCTACGACTCTATGGGAAACATTTCTCATCAGCAGTCATAAACCAGTTATAATGTGAATGTCAGGAGACCCAAACCAATTCAACTTCAGCAAACAGTATGTCATTCCTACGACTCTATGGGAAACATTTCTCATCAGCAGTCATAAACCAGTTATAATGTGAATGTCAGGAGACCCAAACTAATTCAACTTCAGCAAACAGTATGTCATTCCTACGACTCTATGGGAAACATTTCTCATCAGCAGTCATAAACCAGTTATAATGTGAATGTCAGGAGACCCAAACCAAGTCAACTCAGCAAACAGTATGTCATTCCTACGACTCTATGGGAAACATTTCTCATCAGCAGTCATAAACCAGTTATAATGTGAATGTCAGGAGACCCAAACCAAGTCAACTGAAAACAGCATGTCATTCCTACGACTCTATGGGAAACATTTCTCATCAGCAGTCATAAACCAGTTATAATGTGAATGTCAGGAGACCCAAACCAATTCAACTTCAGCAAACAGTATGTCATTCCTATGACTCTATGGGAAACATTTCTCATCAGCAGTCATAAACCAGTTATAATGTGAATGTCAGGAGACCCAAACCAAGTCAACTTCAGCAAACAGTATGTCATTCCTAATGACTCTATGGGAAACATTTCTCATCAGCAGTCATAAACCAGTTATAATGTGAATGTCAGGAGACCCAAACCAAGTCAACTTCAGCAAACAGTATGTCATTCCTACGACTCTATGGGAAACATTTCTCATCAGCAGTCATAAACCAGTTATAATGTGAATGTCAGGAGACCCAAACCAATTCAACTTCAGCAAACAGTATGTCATTCCTACGACTCTTTATGGGAAACTTTTCATCAGCAGTCATAAACCAGTTATAATGCGAATCCCGGGAGACCCAAACCAAGTCAACTTCAGCAAACAGTATGTGTCATTCCTACGACTCTATGGGAAACATTTCTCATCAGCAGTCATAAACCAGTTATAATGTGAATGTCAGGAGACCCAAACCAAGTCAATCTCAGCAAACAGTATGTCATTCCTACGACTCTATGGGAAACATTTCTCATCAGCAGTCATAAACCAGTTATAATGTGAATGTCAGAGACCCAAACCAATTCAACTTCAGCAAACAGTATGTCATTCCTACGACTCTTTATGGGAAACTTTTCTCATCAGCAGTCATAAACCACAGCGAATCCCGGGAGACCCAAACCAAGTCAACTTCAGCAAACAGTATGTCATTCCTACGACTCTATGGGAAATATTTCATCAGCATTATAAACCAGTTATAATGTGAATGTCAGGAGACCCAAACCAATTCAACTTCAGCAAACAAAGTCATTCACGACTCTATGGGAAACATTTCTCATCAGCAGTCATAAACCAGTTATAATGTGAATGTCAGGAGACCCAAACCAAGTCAACTTCAGCAAACAGTATGTCATTCCTACACTCTATGGGAAACATTTCTCATCAGCAGTCACAAACCAAAGTTATAATGTGAATGTCAGGAGACCCAAACCAAGTCAACTTCAGCAAACAGTATGTCATTCCTACGACTCTATGGGAAACATTTATCAGCAGTCATAAACCAGTTATAATGTGAATGTCAGGAGACCCAAACCAAGTCAACTTCAGCAAACAGTATGTCATTCCTACGACTCTATGGGAAACATTTCTCATCAGCAGTCATAAACCAGTTATAATGTGAATGTCAGAGACCCAAACCAAGTCAACTTCAGCAAACAGTATGTCATTCCTACGACTCTATGGGAAACATTTCATCAGCAGTCATAAACCAGTTATAATGTGAATGTCAGGAGACTCAAACCAATTCAACTTCAGCAAACAGTATGTCATTCCTACGACTCTTTATGGGAAACTTTTCTCATCAGCAGTCATAAACCAGTTATAATGCTAACCGGGAGACCCAAACCAAGTCAACTTCAGCAAACAGTATACTATTCACGACTTCTGTGGAAACATTTTCACTAGCAGTCATAAACCAGTTATAATGTGAATGTCAGGAGACCCAAACCAATTCAACTTCAGCAAACAGTATGTCATCTCACGACTCTATGGGAAACATTTCTCATCATGTAGCTTCAAACCAGGGTTATAATGTGAACGTTTAGAGACCCAACCAATTCAACTTCAGTAAAACAGTGTCATTCCTACGACTCTATGGGAAACATTTCTCATCAGCAGTCATAAACCAGTTATAATGTAACTGCTGAAGACCTAAACCAATTCAACTTCAGCAAACAGTATGTCATTCCTACGACTCTATGGGAAACATTTCTCATCAGCAGTCATAAACCAAGTTATAATGTGAATGCAGGAGGACCCAAACCAATTCAACTTCAGCAAACAGTATGTCATTCTACGACTCTATGGGAAACATTTTCATCAGCAGTCATAAACCAGTTATAATGTGAATGTCAGGAGACCCAAACCAATTCAACTTCAGCAAACAGTATGTCATTCCCACACTTTATGGGAAATATCAGCAGTCATAAACCAGTTATAATGTGAATGTCAGGAGACCCAAACCAATCTAACTTCAGCAAACAGTATGTCATTCCTATGACTCTATGGGAAACATTTCTCATCAGCAGTCATAAACCAGTTATAATGTGAATGTCAGGAGACCCAAACCAAGTCAACTTCAGCAAACAGTATGTCATTCCTACGACTCTATGGGAAACATTTCTCATCAGCAGTCATAAACCAGTTATAATGTGAATGTCAGGAGACCCAAACCAAGTCAACTTCAGCAAACAGGTCATTCCTACACCTCTATGGGAAACATTTCTCATCAGCAGTCATAAAAACCAGTTATAAGTTGTGAATGTCAGGAGACCCAAACCAATTCAACTTCAGCAAACAGTATGTCATTCCTACGACTCTATGGGAAACATTTCTCATCAGCAGTCATAAACCAGTTATAATGTAACTGCCAGAGACCCAAACCAATTCAACTTCAGCAAACAGTATGTCATTCCTACGACTTAAAACATTTCTCATCAGCAGTCATAAACCAGTTATAATGTGAATGTCAGGAGACCCAAACCAATTCAACTTCAGCAAACAGTATGGCCGCTCCCAGACTCTATGGGAAACATTTTCACTAGTAGCCATAAACCAGTTATAATGTGAATGTCAGGAGACCCAAACCAAGTCAACTTCAGCAAACAGTATGTCATTCCTACGACTCTATGGGAAACATTTCTCATCAGCAGTCATAAACCAGTTATAATGTGAATGGCCAGAGACCTAAACCAAGTCAACTTCAGCAAAACAGTATGTCATTCCTACGACTCTATGGGAAACATTTCTCATCAGCAATGGCAAACCAGTTATAATGAATGTCAGGACCCCAAACCAAGTCAACTTCAGCAAACAGTATGTCATTCCTACGACTCTATGGGAAACATTTCTCATCAGCAGTCATAAACCAGTTGATAATGCGGAACAAGCGATTCAACCAAGTCAATTTCAAAATATATGTCATTCCTACGACTCATATGGGAAACATTTCTCATCAGCAGTCATAACCAGTTATAACGTGAATGTCAGGAGACCCAAACCAATTCAACTTCAGCAAACAGTATGTCATTCCTACGACTCTATGGAACATTTCTCATCAGCAGTCATAAACCAGTTATAATGTGAATGTCAGGAGACCCAAAACCAATTCAATCAGCAAACAGTATGTCATTCCTACGACTCTATGGGAAACATTTCTTATCAGCAGTCATAAACCAGTTATAATGTGAATGTCAGGAGACCCAAACCAAGTCAACTTCAAAATAGGTATGTCATTCCTACGACTCTATGGGAAACATTTCTCATCAGCAGTCATAAACCAGTTATAATGTGAATGTCAGGAGACCCAAACCAATTCAACTTCAGCAAACAGTGGTTGTCATTCCTACGACTCTAGGAAACATTTCTCATCAGCAGTCATAAACCAGTTATAATGTGAATGTCAGAGACCCAAACCAATTCAACTTCAGCAAAAGTATGTCATTCACGACTCTATGGGAAACATTTCTCATCAGCAGTCATAAACCAGTTATAATGTGAATGTCAGGAGACCGAAACTAATTCAACTTCAGCCAAACAGTATGTCATTCCCACGACTCTATGGGAAACATTTCTCATCAGCAGTCATAAACCAGCTGTACGGGAATGTCAGGAGACCCAAACCAAGTCAACTTCAGCAAACAGTATGTCATTCCTACGACCTGTGGGAAACATTTCTCATCAGCAGTCAGAACCAAAGTTATAATGAAGTGTCAGGAGACCCAAACCAATTCAACTTCAGCAAACAGTATGTCATTCCTACGACTCTATGGGAAACATTTCTCATCAGCAGTCATAAACCAGTTATAATGTGAATGTCAGAGACCCAAACCAATTCAACTTGCAAACAGCATGTCATTCCCATGACCTCATGGGAAACATTTTCACTATAGTCATAAACCAGTTATAATGCGAATCCCGGGAGACCCAAACCAAGTCAACTTCAGCAAACAGTATGTCATTCCTACGACTCTATGGGAAACATTTCACCAGCAGTCATAAACCAAAGTTATAATGTGAATGTCATAGACCCAAACCAAGTCAACTCAGCAAACAGTATGTCATTCCTACGACTCTATGGGAAACATTTCTCATCAGCAGTCATAAACCAGTTATAATGTGAATGTCAGGAGACCCAAACCAAGTCAACTTCAGCAAACAGTATGTCATTCCTACGACTCTATGGGAAACATTTCTCATCAGCAGTCATAAACCAGTTATAATGTACTATTTAGAGACCCAAACCAATTCAACTTCAGCAAATGTATGTCATCTCTACGACTCTATGGGAAACATTTACAGTCATAAAACCAGTTATAATGTGAATGTCAGGAGACCCAAACGTTAATTCAACTTCAGCAAACAGTATGTCATTCCTACGACCTTAAAACATTTCTCATCAGCAGTCATAAACCAGTTATAATGTGAATGTCAGGAGACCCAAACCAAGCCAACTTCAGCAACAGGATATTCCTACGACTCTATGGGAAACATTTCTCATCAGCAGTCATAAACCAGTTATAATGTGAATGTCAGGAGACCCAAACCAAGTCAACTGGCAAACAGTATGTCATTCCTACGACTCTATGGGAAACATTTCTCATCAGCAGTCATAAACCAGTTATAATGTGAATGTCAGGAGACCCCAACCAAGTCAACTTCAGCAAACAGTATGTCATTCCTACGATTCTATGGGAAACATTTCATCAGCAGTCATAAACCAGTTATAATGTGAACGTCAGGAGACCCAAACCAAGTCAACTTCAGCAAACAGTATGTCATTCCTATGACTCTATGGGAAACATTTCTCATCAGCAGTCATAAACCAGTTATAATGTGAATGTCAGGAGACCCAAACCAATTCAACTCAAAAACAGTATGTCATTCCTACGACTCTATGGGAAACATTTCTCATCAGCAGTCATAAACCAGTTATAATGTGAATGCTTGCAGACCCAAACCAATTCAACTTCAGCAAACAGTATGTCATTCCCACACTGCCGGGAAACATTTCTCATCAGCAGTCATAACCAGTTATAATGTGAATGTCAGGAGACCCAAAAACCAATTCAACTTCAGCAAACAGTATGTCATTCCTACGACTCCTTTATGGGAAACATTTTCACCAGCAGCTCACAAACCAGTTATAATGTGGAACAAGCTACAGAGATTCAAACTAACTAACTTCAGCAAACAGTATGTCATTCCTACGACTCTATGGGAAACATTTCTGCATCACAGTCATAAAAACCAGTTATAATGTTAATGTCAGGAGACCCAAACCAAAAACAGTATGTCATTCCTTGACTCTAAGGGAAACATTTCTCATCAGCAGTCATAAAACCAGTTATAATGTGAATGTCAGGAGACCTCAAACCAATTCAACTCTGGAAAGTGGAAATAAAGGCCATCTGCAGCGACTCTATGGGAAACATTTCTCATCAAAGTCATAAACCAGTTATAATGTGAATGTCAGGAGACCCAAACCAAGTCAACTTCAGCAAACAGTATGTCATTCCTACGACTCTATGGGAAACATTTCTCATCAGCAGTCATAAACCAGTTATAATGTGAATGTCAGGAGACCCAAACCAAGTCAACTTCAGCAAACAGTATGTCATTCCCATGACTCTATGGGAAACATTTCTCATCAGCAGTCATAAATCAGTTATAATGTGAATGTCAGGAGACTAAACCAATTCAACTTCAGCAAACAGTATGTCATTCCTACGACTCTATGGGAAACATTTCTCATCAGCAGTCATAAACCAGTTATAATGTGAATGTCAGGAGACCAAGCAATTCAACTTCAGCAAACAGTATGTCATTCCTACGACTCTGAGGAAACATTTCTCATCAGCAGTCATAAACCAGTTATAATGTGAATGTCAGGAGACCCAAACCAAGTCAACTTCAGCAAACAGTATGTCATTCCTACGACTCTATGGGAAACATTTCTCATCAGCAGTCATAAACCAGTTATAATGTGAATGTCAGGAGACCCAAACCAAGTCAACTTCAGCAAACAGTATGTCATTCCTACGACTCTATGGGAAACATTTCTCATCAGCAGTCATAAACCAGTTATAATGTGAATGTCAGGGCTTAAACCAATTCAACAGCAAACAGTATGTCATTCCTACGACTCTATGGGAAACATTTCTCATCAGCAGTCATAAGCCAGTTATAATGTGAATGTCAGGAGACCCAAACCAATTCAGCAGCAAACAGTATATCATTCCTACGACTCTATGGGAAACATTTCTCATCAGCAGTCATAAACCAGTTATAATGTGAATGTCAGGAGACTTAAACCAATTCAACTTCAGCAAACAGTATGTCAATTCCTACATTCTATGGGAAACATTTCTCATCAGCAGTCATAAACCAGTTATAATGTGAATGTCAGGAGACCCAAACCAATTCAACTTCAGCAAACAGTATGTCATTCCTACGACTCTATGAAACATTTCTCATCAGCAGTCATAAACCAGTTATAATGTGAATGTCAGGAGACCCAAACCAATTCAACTTCAGCAAACAGTATGTCATTCCTACGACTCTATGGGAAACATTTCTCATCAGCAGTCATAAACCAGTTATAATGTGAATGTCCAGGGGCCAAAACCAATTCTTCTAACAAGCAGTATGTCATTCCTACGACTCTATGGGAAACATTTCTCATCAGCAGTCATAAACCAGTTATAATGTGAATGTCAGGAGACCCAAACCAATTCAACTTCAGCAAACAGTATGTCATTCCTACGACTCTATGGGAAACATTTCTCATCAGCAGTCATAAACCAGTTATAATGTGAATGTCAGGAGACCCAAACCAATTCAACTTCAGCAAACAGTATGTCATTCCTACGACTCTATGGGAAACATTTCTCATCAGCAGTCATAAACCAGTTATAATGTGAATGTCAGGAGACCCAAACCAAGTCAACTTCAGCAAACAGTATGTCATTCCTACGACTCTTTATGGGAAACTTTTCTCATCAGCAGTCATAAACCAGTTATAATGCAGATCCCAGGAGACCCAAACCAATTCAACTTCAGCAAACAGTATGTCATTCCTACGACTCTATGAAACATTTCTCATCAGCAGTCATAAACCAGTTATAATGTGAATGTCAGGAGACCCAAACCAAGTCAACTTCAGCAAACAGTATGTCATTCCTACGACTCTATGGGAAACATTTCTCATCAGCAGTCATAAACCAGTTATAATGTGAATGTCAGGAGACCCAAACCAAGTCAACTTCAGCAAACAGTATGTCATTCACGACTCTTTATGGGAAACTTTTCTCATCAGCAGTCATAAACCAGTTATAATGCAGATCCCGGGAGACCCAAACCAATTCCAACTTCAGCAAACAGTATGTCATTCCTACGACTCTATGGGAAACATTTCTCATCAGCAGTCATAAACCCAGTTATAATGTGAATGTCAGGAGACCCAAACCAATTCAACTTCAGCAAACAGTATGTCATTCCTACGACTCTATGGGAAACATTTCTCATCAGCAGTCATAAACCAGTTATAATGTGAATGTCGGGAGACCCAAACCAAGTCAACTTCAGCAAACAGTATGTCATTCCTACGACTCTATGGGAAACATTTCTCATCAGCAGTCATAAACCAGTTATAATGTGAATGTCAGGAGACCCAAACCAATTCAACTTCAGCAAACAGTATGTCATTCCTACGACTCTATGGGAAACATTTCTCATCAGCAGTCATAAACCAGTTATAATGTGAATGTCAGGAGACCCAAACCAATTCAGCTTCAGCAAACAGTATGTCATTCCTACGACTCTATGAAACATTTCTCATCAGCAGTCATAAACCAGTTATAATGTGAATGTCAGGAGACCCAAACCAATTCAACTTCAGCAAACAGTATGTCATTCCTACGACTCTATGGGAAACATTTCTCATCAGCAGTCATAAACCAGTTATAATGTGAATGTCAGGAGACCCAAACCAAGTCAACTTCAGCAAACAGTATGTCATTCCTACGACTCTTTATGGAAACTTTTCTCATCAGCAGTCATAAACCAGTTATAATGCGAATCCCGGGAGACCCAAACCAATTCAACTGGCAAACAGTATGTCATTCCTACGACTCTATGGGAAACATTTCTCATCAGCAGTCATAAACCAGTTATAATGTGAATGTCAGGAGACCCAAATCAAGTCCTTCAGCAAACAGTATGTCATTCCTGACTCTATGGGAAACATTTCTCATCAACAGTCATAAACCAGTTATAATGTGAATGTCAGGAGACCAAACCAAATCCAACTTCAGCAAACAGTATGTCATTCCTACGACTCTTTATGGGAAACTTTTCTCATCAGCAGTCATAAACCAGTTATAATGCGAATCCCGGGGGGCCCAAACCAATTCAACTTCAGCAAACAGTATGTCATTCCTACGACTCTATGGGAAACATTTCTCATCAGCAGTCATAAACCAGTTATAATGTGAATGTCAGGAGACTCAAACCAAGTCAACTTCAGCAAACAGTATGTCCTACGACTCTATGGGAAACATTTCTCATCAGCAGTCATAAACCAGTTATAATGTGAATGTCAGGAGACCCAAATAAAGTCAACTTCAGCAAACAGTATGTCATTCCTACGACTCTATGGGAAACATTTCTCATCAGCAGTCATAAACCAGTTATAATGTGAATGTCAGGAGACTCAAACCAAGTCAACTTCAGCAAACAGTATGTCATTCCTACGACTCTATGGGAAACATTTCTCATCAGCAGTCATAAACCAGTTATAATGTGAATGTCAGGAGACTCAAACCAAGTCAACTTCAGCAAACAGTATGTCATTCCTACGACTCTATAGGGAAACATTTCTCATCAGCAGTCATAAACCAGTTATAATGTGAATGTCAGGAGACTCAAACCAAGTCAACTTCAGCAAACAGTATGTCATTCCTACGACTCTATGGGAAACATTTCTCATCAGCAGTCATAAACCAGTTATAATGTGAATGTCAGGGAGACTCAAACCAAGTCCAGCTTCAGCAAGTAGTATGTCATTCCTACGACTCTATGAAACATTTTCTCTGCATCAGCAGTCATAAACCAGTTATAATGTGAATGTCAGGAGACTCAAACCAAGTCAACTTCAGCAAACAGTATGTCATTCCTACGACTCTATGGGAAACATTTCTCATCAGCAGTCATAAACCAGTTATAATGTGAATGTCAGGAGACCCAAACCAAGTCAACTACAGCAAACAGTATGTCATTCCTACGACTCTATGGGAAACATTTCTCATCAGCAGTCATAAACCAGTTATAATGTGAATGGAGACCCAAACCAAGTCAACTTCAGCAAACAGTATGTCATTCCTACGACTCTTTATGAAGCTTTTCTCATCAGCAGTCATAAACCGAACATAATGCGAATCCCGGGAGACCCAAACCAATTCAACTTCAGCAAACAGTATGTCATTCCTACGACTCTATGGGAAGCATTTCTCTCATCAGCAGTCATAAACCAGTTATAATGTGAATGTCAGGAGACTCAAACCAAGTCAACTTCAGCAAATAGTATGTCATTCCTACGACTCTATGGGAAACATTTCTCATCGGCAGTCATAAACCAGTTATAATGTGAATGTCAGGAGACCCAAACCAAGTCAACTTCAGCAAACAGTATGTCATTCCTACGACTCTATGGAAACATTTCTCATCAGCAAAGTCATAAACCAGTTATAATGTGAATGTCAGGAGACCCAAACCAAGTCAACTTCAGCAAACAGTATGTCATTCCTACGACTCTTTATGGGAAACTTTCTCATCAGCAGTCATAAACCAGTTACTCATGTGAATGTCAGGAGACTCAAACCAAGTCAACTTCAGCAAACAGTATGTCATTCCTACGACTCTTTATAGGCTTGTTCTCATCAGCATTCATAAACCAGTTATAATGTGAATGTCAGGAGACTCAAACCAAGTCCAATAACCAAACAGGCATGTCATTCCTGCACGACTCTCTATGGGAAACATTTCTCATCAGCAGTCATAAACCAGTTATAATGTGAATGTCAGGAGACCCAAACCAAGTCAACTTCAGCAAACAGTATGTCATTCCTACGACTCTATGGGAAACATTTCTCATCAGCAGTCATAAACCAGTTATAATGTGAATGTCAGGAGACCCAAACCAAGTCCTTCAGCAAACAGTATGTCATTCCTACGACTCTTTATGGGAAACTTTTCTGTAAACGAAGTCATAAACCAGTTATAATGTGAATGTCAGGAGACTCAAACCAAGTCAACTTCAGCAAACAGTATGTCATTCCTACGACTTTCCACAGCAGAAACATTTCTCACATCAGCAGTCATAAACCAGTTATAATGTGAATGTCAGGGCTCAAACTTAAGTCAACTTCAGCAAACAGTATGTCATTCCTACGACTCTATGGGAAACATTTCTCATCAGCAGTCATAAACCAGTTATAATGTGAATGTCAGGAGACCAAAACCAAGTCCTTCCAACCCAAACAGTATGTCATTCCTACGACTCTATAGGGAAACATTTCTCATCAGCAGTCATAAACCAGTTATAATGTGAATGTCAGGAGACTCAAACCAAGTCAACTTCAGCAAACAGTATATGGTACAAACTCTGGGAAACATTTCTCATCAGCAGTCATAAACCAGTTGATAATGTGAATGTCAGGAGACTCAAACTGATCAACTTCAGCCAAACAGTACCTTCATTCCTAGAAACTCTATGGGAAACATTTCTCATCAGCAGTCATAAACCAGTTATAATGTGAATGTCAGGAGACCCAAACCAAGTCAACTTCAGCAAACAGTATGTCATTCCTACACGACTCTGTAGGAAACATTTCTCATCAGCAGTCATAAACCAGTTATAATGTGAATGTCAGGAGACCCAAACCAAGTCAACTTCAGCAAACAATCTGTCATTCCTACGACTCTATGGGAAACATTTCTCATCAGCAGTCATAAACCAGTTATAATGTGAATGTCAGGAGACCCAAACCAAGTCAACTTCAGCAAACAGTATGTCATTCCTACGACTCTTTATGGGAAACTTTTCTCATCAGCAGTCATAAACCAGTTATAATGTGAATGTCAGGAGACGGAAACCAAGTCAACTTCAGCAAGCAGTATGTCATTCCTACGACTCTGTGGAAACTTGTTCTCATCAGCAGTGGAAAGCAGTTATAATGTGAATGTCAGGAGACCCAAACCAAGTCCTTCTGGCAAACAGTATGTCATTCCTACGACTCTGTAGGAAACATTTCTCACATCAGCAGTCCCTTGACGATTATAATGTGAATGTCAGGAGACCCAAACCAAGTCAACTTCAGCAAACAGTATGTCATTCCTACGACTCTATAGGCTGCTTCTCATCAGCAGTCATAAACCAGTTATAATGTGAATATCCAGGGCCCAAACCAAGTCAACTTCCTTAAACAGTATGTCGACCTACGACTACCATAGGAAACATTTCTCATCAGCGGTCATAAACCGAATATAATGTGAATGTCAGGAGACCCAAACCAGTTGCTTACAACAAACAGTACATGTCATTCCTACGACTCTATGGGAAACATTTCTCATCCTTGGTCTAAACCAGTTATAATGTGAATGTCAAGGGGCCAAACCAATTCAACTTCAGCAAACAATGTGCTCATTCTACGACTCTATGGAAGCTTATTTCTCATCAGCAGTCATAAACCAGTTATAATGTGAATGTCGGGAGACCCAAACCAAGTCAACTTCAGCAAACAGTATGTCATTCCTACGACTCTTTATGGGAAACTTTTCTCATCAGCAAGTCATAAACCAGTTATAATGTGAATGTCGGGAGACTCAAACCAAGTCAACTTCAGCAAACAGTATGTCATTCCTACGACTCTATGGGAAACATTTGTCAGCAGTCATAAACCGGTCTCAGCTCATAGGAATGTCAGGAGACCCAAACCAAGTCAACTTCAACCGACGTGTGTCATTCCTACGACTCTATGGGAAACATTCTCATCAGTCATAAACCAGTTATAATATGGGAATGTCAAGGAGACCCAAACCTA
>JBBBDQ010013910.1:0-58757 GCA_037127315.1 Ascarosepion bandense
TTCAACTTCAGCAAACAGTATGTCATTCCTACGACTCTATGGGAAACATTTCTCATCAGCAGTCATAAACCAGTTATAATGTGAATGTCAGGAGACCCAAACCAATTCAACTTCAGCAAACAGTATGTCATTCCTACGACTCTATGGGAAACATTTCTCATCAGCGGTCATAAACCAGTTATAATGTAGATGTCAGGAGACCCAAACCAAGTCAACTTCAGCAAACAGTATGTCATTCCTACGACTCTTTATAGAAACTTTTCTCATCAGCAGTCACTAAACCAGTTATAATGTGAATGTCAGGAGACTCAAACCAAGTCAACTTCAGCAAACAGTATGTCATTCCTACGACTCTATGGGAAACATTTCTCATCAGCAGTCATAAACCAGTTATAATGTGAATGTCAGGAGACCCAAACCAAGTCAACTTCAGCAAACAGTGTATGTCATTCATAAACTCTATGGGAAACATTTCTCATCAGCAGTCATAAACCAGTTATAATGTGAATGTCAGAGACCCAAACCAATTCAACTTCTGGCAAACAGTATATCATTCCTCGACTCTATGAGGAAACATTTCTCATCAGCAGTCATAAACCAGTTATAATGTGAATGTCAGGAGACCCAAACCAATTCAACCAGCAAACAGTATGTCATTCCTACGACTCTATGGGAAACATTTCTCATCAGCAGTCATAAACCAGTTATAATGTGAATGTCAGGAGACCCAAACCAAGTCAACTTCAGCAAACAGTATGTCATTCCTACGACTCTTCTTAGGAAACTTTTCTCATCAGCAGTCATAAACCAGTTATAATGTGAATGTCCAGGAGACTCAAACCAAGTCAACTTCAGCAAACGGTATGTCATTCCTACGACTCTGTAGAAACATTTCTCATCAGCAGTCATAAACCAGTTATAATGTGAATGTCAGGAGACCCAAACCAAGTCAACCCAACCAAACAGTATGTCATTCCTACGACTCTATGGGAAACATTTCTCATCAGCAGTCATAAACCAGTTATAATGTGAATGTCGAGAGACCCAAACCAAATTGGCAACCAAACAGTATGTCATTCCTACGACTCTTTATGGGAAACTTTTCTCATCAGCGGTCATAAACCAGTTATAATGTGAATGTCAGAGGAGACCCAAACCAAGTCAACCAAACAGTATGTCATTCCTACGACTCTATGGGAAACATTTCTCCTTAGCGAGTCATAAACCAGTTATAATGTGAATGTCAGGAGACCCAAACCAAGTCAACTTCAGCAAACAGTATGTCATTCCTACGACTCTATGGGAAACATTTCTCATCAGCAGTCATAAACCAGTTATAATGTGAATGTCGGGAGACCCAAACCAAGTCAACTTCAGCAAACAGTATGTCATTCCTACGACTCTATGGGAAACATTTCTCATCAGCAGTCATAAACCAGTTATAATGTGAATGTCAGGAGACCCAAACCAAGTCAACTTCAGCAAACAGTATGTCATTCCTACGACTCTATGGGAAACATTTCTCATCAGCAGTCATAAACCAGTTATAATGTGAATGTCAGGCCAAACCAATTCAACTTCAGCAAACAGTATGTCATTCCTACGACTCTATAGAAACATTTCTCATCAGCAGTCATAAACCAGTTATAATGTGAATGTCAGGAGACCCAAACCAATTCAACTTCCTTAAACAGTATGTCATTCCTACGACTCTGTGGGAAACATTTCTCATCAGCAGTCATAAACCAGTTATAATGTGAATGTCAGGAGACCCAAACCAAGTCAACTTCAGCAAACGGTATGTCATTCCTACGACTCTTTATGGGAAACTTTTCTCATCAGCAGTCATAAACCAGTTATAATGTGAATGTCAGGAGACCCAAACCAAGTCAACTTCAGCAAACAGTATGTCATTCCTACGACTCTGTAGAAACATTTCTCATCAGCAGTCATAAACCAGTTATAATGTGAATGTCAGGAGACCCAAACCAAGTCAACTTCAGCAAACAGTATGTCATTCCTACGACTCTATGGGAAACATTTCTCATCAGCGGTCATAAACCAGTTATAATGTGAATGTCCAGAGACCCAAACCAAGTCAACTTCAGCAAACAGTGTCATTCCACTACGACTCTTTATGGGAAACTTTTCTCATCGGCAGTCATAACCCAGTTATAATGCGAATCTGAGAGACCCAAACCAATTCAACTTCAGCAAACAGTATATCATTCCTACGACTCTATGGGAAACATTTCTCATCAGCAGTCATAAACCAGTTATAATGTGAATGTCAGGAGACTCCAAACCAAGTCAACCCAGCCGACAGTATGTCATTCCTACGACTCTTTATGGGAAACTTTTCTCGTCAGCAGTCATAAACGAGATTATAATACGAATCCCGGAGACCAAACCAATTCAACTTCAGCAAACAGTATGTCATTCCTACGACTCTATGGAAACATTTCTCATCAGCAGTCATAAACCAGTTATAATGTGAATGTCAGGAGACTCAAACCAAGTCAACTTATGCAAACAGTATGTCATTCCTACGACTCTATGGGAAACATTTCTCATCAGCAGTCATAAACCAGTTATAATGTGAATGTCAGGAGACTCAAACCAAGTCAACTTCAGCAAACAGTATGTCATTCCTACGACTCTATGGGAAACATTTCTCATCAGCAGTCATAGGCTTAGATTATAATGTGAATGTCGGGAGACTCAAACCAGGTCAACTTCAGCAAACAGTATGTCATTCCTACGACTCTTTATGGGAAACTTTTCTCATCAGCGGTCATAAACCAGTTATAATGCCGAATCCCGGGAGACCCAAACCAATTCAACTGACAAACAGTATGTCATTCACCGACTCTATGGGAAACATTTCTCATCAGCAGTCATAAACCAGTTATAATGTGAATGTCGGGAGACTCAAACCAAGTCAACCCCAGCAAACAGTATGTCATTCCTACGACTCTATGGGAAACATTTCTCATCAGCAGTCATAAACCAGTTATAATGTGAATGTCGGGAGACTCAAACCAAGTCAACTTCAGCAAACAGTATGTCATTCCTACGACTCTATGGGAAACATTTCTCATCAGCAGTCATAAACCAGTTATAATGTAGATGTCGGGAGACTCAAACCAAGTCAGCAACCAAACATTATGTCATTCCTACGTCTATATGGGAAACATTTCTCATCAGCAGTCATAAACCAGTTATAATGTGAATGTCAGGAGACTCAAACTTGATCAACTTCAGCAAACAGTATATCATTCCTACACGACTCTTTATAGAAACTTTTCTCATCAGCAGTCATAAACGATTATAATGCAGATCCCGGGAGACCAAACCAATTCAACTTCAGCAAACAGTATGTCATTCCTACGACTCTATGGGAAACATTTCTCATCAGCAGTCATAAACCAGTTATAATGTGAATGTCGGGAGACTCAAACCAAGTCCCAACTTCAGCAAACAGTATGTCATTCCTACGACTCTATGGGAAACATTTCTCATCAGCAGTCATAAACCAGTTATAATGTGAATGTCGGGAGACTCAAACCAAGTCAACTTCAGCAAACAGTATGTCATTCCTACGACTCTATGGGAAACATTTCTCATCAGCAGTCATAAACCAGTTATAAATATGTCAGATGTCAGGAGACTCAAACCAAGTCAACTTCAGCAAACGGTATGTCATTCCTACGACTCTTTATGGAAACTTTTCTCATCAGCAGTCATAAACAAGATGTAATACTACTGGTCCAGGAGACCCAAACCAATTCCAACTTCGGCAAACAGTATGTCATTCCTACGACTCTATGGAAACATTTCTCATCAGCAGTCATAAACCAGTTATAATGTGAATGTCGGGAGACTCAAACCAAGTCAACTTCGTAAACAGTATGTCATTCCTACGACTCTATGGGAAACATTTCTCAAATAGCGGCAGTCATAAACCAGTTATAATGTGAATGTCAGGAGACTCAAATATGGAAATTGACAGCAAACAGTATGTCATTCCTACGACTCTATGGGAAACATTTCTCATCGTGATATTACAACCAGTTATAATGTGAATGTCAGGAGACTCAAACCAAGTCAACTTCGGCAAACAGTATGTCGTTCTTTCCGACTCTATGGGAAACATTTCTCATCGGCAGTCATAAACCAGTTATAATGTGAATGTCGGGAGACTCAAACCAGTCAACCCCAGCAAACAGTATATCATTCTCCGACTCTGGAAACATTTCTCATCAGCAGTCATAAACCAGTTATAATGCCAGAATGTCAGGAGACTCCAAACCAGTCAACTTCAGCAAACAGTGTGTCATTCCTACGACTCTTTATGGGGAAACTTTTCTCATCAGCAATCATAAACCAGTTATAATGCGAATCCCGGGAGACCCAAACCAATTCAACCCAGCCAAACAGTGTGTCATTCACTACGACTCTATGGGAAACATTTCTCATCAGCAGTCTTAAACCAGTTATAATGTGAATGTCGGGAGACTCAAACCAGGTCAACTTCAGCAAACAGTATGTCATTCCTACGACTCTATGGGAAACATTTCTCATCAGCAGTCATAAACCGGATTATAATGTGAATGTCAGAACTCAAACCAAGTCCAACTTCAGCAAACAGTATGTCATTCCTACGACTCTGCAGTAGCTGTCATCAGCAGTCATAAACCAGTTTATAATGTGAATGTCGGGAGACTCAAACCAAGTCCTTCAGCAAACAGTGCTTTATCATTCCTACGACTCTTTGTGGGAAACTTTTCTCATCAGCAGTCATAAACAGTTATAATGCGAATCCCGAAGGAGACCCAAACCAATTCAACCCAGCAGCAGTATGTCATTCCTACGACTCTACTGGAAACATTTCTCATCAGCAGTCATAAACCAGTTATAATGTGAATGTCAGGAGACTCAAACCAAGTCAGCACAGCAAACAGTATGTCATTCACCTGCAAACTCTATGGAAACATTTCTCATCAGCAGTCATAAACCAGTTATAATAGATGTCGGGAGACTCAAACCAAGTCAACTTCAGCAAACAGTATGTCATTCACTACGACTCTATGAAACATTTCTCATCAGCAGTCATAAACCAGTTATAATGTGAATGTCAGGAGACTCAAACCAAGTCAACTTCAGCAAACAGTATGTCATTCCTACGACTCTATGGGAAACATTTCTCATCAGCAGTCGTAAACCAGTTATAATGTGAATGTCAGGAGACTCAAACCAAGTCAACTTCAGCAAACAGTATGTCATTCCTACGACTCTTTATAGAAACTTTCTCATCAACAGTCATAAACCAGTTATAATGCGAATCCCGGGAGACCCAAACCAATTCAACTTCGGCAAACCAGTATATCATTCACCGACTCTATAGGAAACATTTCTCATCAGCAGTCATAAACCAATTATAATGTGAATGTCGGAGACTCAAACCAAGTCAACCCAACCAAACAGTATGTCATTC
The DNA here is from genome assembly GCA_037127315.1 of Ascarosepion bandense. Lineage (NCBI taxonomy): Eukaryota > Metazoa > Mollusca > Cephalopoda > Sepiida > Sepiidae > Ascarosepion > Ascarosepion bandense. The sequence goes on from JBBBDQ010013910.1 coordinate 5,498, forward strand.
CTACGACTCTATGAAACGTTTCTCATCAGCGGTCATAAACCAGTTATAATGTGAATGTCAAGAGCCCAAACCAAGTCAGCTTCTTCAAACAGGGTATGCTCATTCCTACGCTCTTTATGGGAAACTTTTCTCATCAGCAGTCATAAACCAGTTATAATGTGAATGTCAGGAGACTCAAACCAAGTCAACTTCAGCAAACAGTATGTCATTCCACCTACGACTCTTTGTAGAAACATTTCTCATCAGCAGTCTGAAAAACCATTCCTAATGCAGATGTCGGAGACTCAAACCAAGTCAACTTCAGCAAACAGTATGTCATTCCTACGACTCTATGGGAAACATTTCTCGTGGCGGTCATAAACCAGTTATAATGTAGATGTCAGGAGACCCAAACCAAGTCCAGCTTCAGCAAACAGTATGTCATTCCTACGACTCTATGGGAAACATTTCTCGTCAACAGTCGTAAACCAGTTATAATGAATGTCAGGAGACCAAACCAAGTCCAACTGACAAACAGTATGTCATTCCTACGACTCTTTGTAGGAAACTTTTTCTCATCAGCAGTCATAAACCAGTTATAATGTGAATGTCCGGGCCAAGCCAAGTCAGCCAACCAAACAGTATGTCATTCCTACGACTCTATAGGAAACAGTACTCATCAGCAGTCGCCGACCAGTTATAATGTGAATGTCAGGAGACCCAAACCAAATTGACAGCAAACAGTGTGTCATTCCTACGTCTGTGGAAACATTTCTCTTTTGTCAGCAGTCATAAACCGAGTTTATAATGTGAATGTCGGGAGACTCAAACTGGGGGTCAACTTCAGCAAACGGTGTATCATTCCTACGACTCTATGAGCATTCTCATCAGCAGTCATAAACCGAATTATAATGTGAATGTGTCAGGAGACCCAAACCAAGTCAACTTCAGCAAACAGTATGTCATTCCTACGACTCTATGGGAAACATTTCTCATCAACGGTCATAAACCAGTTATGTTGGTGTCAGGAGACCCAAACCAAGTCAACTTCAGCAAACAGTGTCATTCCTACGACTCTTTATGGGAAACTTTTCATCGGCAGTCGCAAACAGATTAATATGAATGTCGGAGACCAAACCAAGTCAACTTCAGCAAACAGTATGTCATTCCTACGACTCTATGGGAAACATTTCTCATCAGCAGTCGCAACCAGTTATAATGTGGTATGGGAGACCCAAACCAAGTCCAACTTCAGCAAACAGTATGTCATTCCTACGACTCTATGGAAACATTTCTCATCAGCAGTCATAAACCAGTTATATTGTGAATGTCGGGAGACCCCAACCAAGTCAACTTCGCAGCAAACAGTATGTCATTCCTACGACTCTATGGGAAACATTTTCTGTTAAAGCAGTCATAAACCAGTTATAATGTGAATGTCAGGAGACCCAAACCAAGTCTTCAGCAAACAGTGGCTAGGCCTACGACTCTGTAGGAAACATTTCTCTGTCCTTGATCATAAACCATTTATAATGTGAATGTCAGGAGACCCAAACAGTTCAACTTCAGCAAACAGTATGTCATTCCCTACGACTCTGCGAGCTTATTTCTCATCGGCAGTCATAAAAGCCGGTTATAAATGTAGTTGTCAGGAGACCCAAACCAATTCAACTTCGGCAAACAGTATGTCATTCCTACGACTCTGTGGAGAGCATTCTCATCTGACAGTCATAAACGGATTAATGTGAATGTCAGGAGACCCAAACCAAGTCAACCCAATGACGGTGTCATTCACACCGACTCTTTGTAGGAAACTTTTCTCATCAGCAGTCATAAACCAGTTATAATGTGAATGTCAGGAGACCCAAACCAAGTCAACTTCAGCAAACAGTGTGTCATTCCTACGACTCTGTGGGAAACATTTCATCAGCGGTCATAAACCAGTTATAATGTGAATGTCGGGAGACCCAAACCAAGTCAACTTCAGCAAACCGCGTAATTATGTCATTCCTACGACTCTGTGGGAAACATTTCTCATCAGCAGTCATAAACCAGTTATAATGTGAATGTCAGGAGACCCAAAACCAAGTCAACTTCAGCAAACAGTATGTCATTCCTACGACTCTGTAGGAAACATTTCTCATCAGCGGTCATAAACCAGTTATAATGCTTGAATGTCAGGAGACCCAAACCAAGTCAACCCGTAAACGGTATGTCCATTCCTACGACTCTATGGGAAACATTTCTCATCAGCAGTCACTTAAGGCAGTTATAATGTGAATGTCAGAGACCCAAACCAATTCAACCCAGCAAACAGTATGTCATTCCTACGTGACTCTGTGAAACATTTCTCATAGCAGTCATAAACCAGTTATAATGTGAATGTCAGGAGACCCAAACCAATTCAACCCAACCAAACAGTATGTCATTCCTTGACTCTATGGGAAACATTTCTCATCGGCGGTCGCAAACCAGTTATAATGTGAATGTCAGGAGACCCAAACCAAGTCAGCAGCAAACAGTATGTCATTCCTACGACTCCTTTGTAGAAACTTTTCTCATCAGCGGTCATAAACCAGTTATAATGTGAATGTCGGGAGACCCAAACCAAGTCAACTTCAGCAAACAGTATGTCATTCCTACGACTCTATGGGAAACATTTCTCATCAACGGTCATAAACCAGTTATAATGTGAATGTCAGGAGACCCAAACCAAGTCAGCACAACCAAACAGTATGTCATTCCTACGACTCTATGGGAAACGTTTCTCATCAGCGAGTCGCAAACCAGTTATAATGTGAATGTCGGGAGACCCAAACCAAGAATCCTTCCTTAAACAGTATGTCATTCCTACGACTCTATGAGAGCTTGTTCTCATCAGCGGTCATAAACCAGTTATAATGTGAATGTCAGGAGACCCAAACCAAGTCAACTTGGCAAACGATGTGTCATTCCTGCGACTCCTACCCTTTTGAAACATTTCTCATCAGCAGTCATAAACCAGTTATAATGTGAATGTCGGGAGACCCAAACCAAGTCCAACTTCAGCAAACAGTGTGTCATTCCTACGACTCTATGGGAAACATTTCTCATCAGCAGTCATAAACCAGTTATAATGTGAATGTCAGGAGACCCAGGTAATTCAACTTCAGCAAACGATATGTCATTCCTACATTCTGCAAAACTGTTCTCGTAAGCAGTCATAAACCAGTTATAATGTGAATGTCAGGGGCCAAACCAATTCAACTTTGACAAACAGTATATCATTCCTACGACTCTTTGTGAAACATTTCTCATCAGCAGTCATAAACCAGTTATAATGTGGGTGTCGGGGCAAACCAAGTCAACTGCAATAACAGTATGTCATTCCTACGACTCTGCGGGAAACATTTCTCATCGGTCATAAACCAGTTATAATGTGAATGTCGGGAGACCCAAGCCAATTTCAACTTCAACCAAACAGTATGCTCATTCCTACGACTCTATGGGAAACATTTCTCATCAGCAGTCGTAAACCAGTTATAATGTAGATGTCCAAAGACCCAAACCAATTCAACCCAGCAAACAGTATGTCATTCACCGACTCTTTATAGGGCTGTTCTCATCAGCGGTCATAAATAGGATTGTAATGTGAATGTCGGAGCCAAACCAGTCAACTTCAACCAAACAGTATGTCATTCCTACGACTCTATGGGAAACATTTCTCATCAGCAGCGGTCCTTAAACCAGTTATAATGTGAATGTCGGGAGACCCAAACCAATTCAACTTCAGCAAACAGTATGTCATTCCTACGACTCTTTATGGGGCTGTTCTCATCAGCAGTCGCAAACCAGTTATAATGTGAATGTCGGGAGACCCAAACCAAGTCAACTTCAGCAAACAGTATATGTCATTCCTACGACTCTGTAGGAAACATTTCTCGTCAGCGGTCATAAACCAGTTATAATGTGAATGTCAGGAGACCCAAACCAATTCAACCCCAGCAAACAGTGTATCGTTCACTGCGACTCTGTAGAAACATTTCTCATCAGCAGTCATAAACCAGTTATAATAGAATGTCAGGAGACCCAAACCAATTCAACTTCAGCAAACAGTATGTCATTCCTACGACTCTGTAGGAAACATTTCTCATCAGCAGTCATAAACCAGTTATAATGTGAATGTCAGGAGACCCAAACCAATTAACTTCAGCAAACAGTATGTCATTCCTACGACTCTATGGGAAACATTTCTCATCGCTTAGTCATAAACCAGTTATAATGTAGATGTCAGGAGACCCAAACCAATTCAGCAGCAAACAGTATGTCATTCCTACGACTCTTTATGGGAAACATTTCTCATCAGCAGTCATAAACCAGTTATAATGTGAATGTCAGGAGACCCAAACCAAGTCCAACTTCAGCAAACAGTATGTCATTCCTACGACTCTATGAGAAACATTTCTCATCAGCAGTCATAAACCAGTTATAATGTGAATGTCAGGAGACCCAAACCAATTCAACCCCAGCAAACAGTATGTCGATACCGACTCTATGGGAAACATTTCTCATCAGCAGTCATAAACCAGTTATAATGTGAATGTCAGGAGACCCAAACCAATTCAACTTCAGCAAACAGTATGTCATTCCTACACGACTCTATGAAACATTTCTCATCAGCAGTCATAAACCAGTTATAATGTGAATGTCGGGAGACCCAAACCAAGTCAACTTCAGCAAACAGTATGTCATTCCTACGACTCTATGGGAAACATTTCTCATCGGCAGTCATAAACCAGTTATAATGTAGATGTCAGGAGACCCAAACCAATTCCCAACTTCAGCAAACAGTATGTCATTCCTACGACTCTATGAGGCTTGTTCTCATCAGCAGTCATAAACCAGTTATAATGTGAATGTCGGGAGACCCAAACCAATTCAACTTCAGCAAACAGTATGTCATTCCTACGACTCTATGGGAAACATTTCTCATCAGCAGTCATAAACCAGTTATAATGTGAATGTCAGGAGACCCAAACCAATTCAACTTCAGCAAACAGTATGTCATTCCTACGACTCTGTAGGAAACATTTCTCATCAGCAGTCATAAACCAGTTATAATGTGAATGTCCAGGAGACCCAAACCAATTCTTCAGCAAACAGTATGACATTCCTACGACTCTGTAGGAAACATTTCTCATCAGCAGTCATAAACCAGTTATAATGTGAATGTCAGGAGACCCAAACCAATTCAACTTCAGCAAACAGTATGTCATTCCTACGACTCTAGGGGAAACATTTCTCATCAGCAGTCATAAACCAGTTATAATGTGAATGTCAGAGACCCAAACTCAATTCAGCAGCAAACAGTATGTCATTCCTACGACTCTTTATGGGAAACGTTTCTCATCAGCAGTCATAAACCAGTTATAATGTGAATGTCAGGAGACCCAAACCAAGTCAGCAGCAAACAGTATGTCATTCCTGGAAACTCTGTGGGAAGCATTTCTCATCAGCGGTCATAAACCAGTTATAATGTGAATGTCAGGAGACTCAAACCAAGTCAACTTCAGCAAACAGTATGTCATTCCTACGACTCTATGGGAAACATTTCTCATCAGCAGTCATAAACCAGTTATAATGTGGTCAGGGCCAAACCAATTCAACTTCAGCAAACAGTATGTCATTCCTACGACTCTATGGGAAACATTTCTCATCAGCAGTCATAAACCAGTTATAATGTGAATGTCAGGAGACCCAAACAATTCAACTTCAGCAAACAGTCTGTCATTCCTACAGCTCTTTATAGAAACATTTCTCATCAGCAGTCATAAAACCAGTTATAATGTGAATGTCAGGAGACCCAAACCAAGTCAACTTCAGCAAACAGTATGTCATTCTACGACTCTGTAGGCTGTTCTACGTAAGCAGTCATAAACCAGTTATAATGTGAATGTCAGGAGACCCAAACCAATTCAACTTCAGCAAACAGTATGTCATTCCTACGACTCTGTGGGAAACATTTCTCATCAGCAGTCATAAACCAGTTATAATGTGAATGTCAGGAGACTCAAACCAAGTCAGCTTCAGCAAACAGTATGTCATTCCCATAAACTCTATGGGAAACATTTCTCATCAGCAGTCATAAACCAGTTATAATGTGAATGTCAGGGCAAACCAATTCAACCCCAGCAAACAGTATGTCATTCCTACGACTCTATGGGAAACATTTCTCATCAGCAGTCATAAACCAGTTATAATGTGAATGTCAGAGAACAAACCAGGTCAACTTCAGCAAACAGTATGTCATTCCTACGACTCTATGAAACATTTCTCATCAGCAGTCATGACAGTTATAATGTGAATGTCGGAGACCCAAACCAATTCAACTTCAGCAAACAGTATGTCGTTCCCTGCGACTCTATGGGAAACATTTCTCATCAGCAGTCATAAACCAGTTATAATGTGAATGTCAGAGGACCCAAACCAAGTCAACTTCAGCAAACAGTATGTCATTCCTACGACTCTATGGGAAACATTTCTCATCAGCAGTCATAAACCAGTTATAATGTGGATATCGGGAGACCCAAACAATTCAACCCCAGCAAACAGTATGTCATTCCTGACTCTATGGGAAACATTTCTCATCAGCAGTCATAAACCAGTTATAATGTGAATGTCAGGAGACCCAAACCAAGTCAACTTCAGCAAACAGTATGTCATTCCACCGACTCTTTATGGAAACATTTCTCATCAGCAGTCATAAACCAGTTATAATGTGAATGTCAGGAGACCCAAACCAAGTCAGCTTCGGCAAACAGTATGTCATTCCACCACGACTCTTTATGGGAAACATTTCTCATCAGCAGTCATAAACCAGTTATAATGTGAATGTCAGGAGACCCAAACCAAGTCAACTTCAGCAAACAGTATGTCATTCCTACGACTCTGCTAGGAAACTTTTCTCATCAGCAGTCATAAACCAGTTATAATGTGAATGTCAGGAGACCCAAACCAATTCAACCAGCAAACAGTATGTCATTTCTACGACTCTGTAGGAAACATTTTCTCATCAGCAGTCATAAACCAGTTATAATGTGAATGTCAGGAGACCCAAACCAAATCAACTTCAGCAAACAGTATGTCATTCCTACGACTCTTTATGGGAAACATTTCTCATCAGCAGTCATAAACCAGTTATAATGTGAATGTCAGGAGACCCAAACCAAGTCAACCAGCAAACAGTATGTCATTCCTACGACTCTTTATGGGAAACATTTCTCATCAGCAGTCATAAACCAGTTATAATGTGAATGTGGAGACCCAAACCAAGTCAACTTCAGCAAACAGTATGTCATTCCTACGACTCTTTATGGGAAACATTTCTCATCAGCAGTCATAAACCAGTTATAATGTGAATGTCAGGAGACCCAAACCAATTCAACCCAGCAAACAGTATGTCATTCCTACGACTCTATGGGAAACATTTCTCATCAGCAGTCATAAACCAGTTATAATGTGAATGTCAGGAGACTCAAACCAAGTCAACCCCAGCAAACAGTATGTCATTCCTACGACTCTATAGGAAACATTTCTCATCAGCAGTCATAAACCAGTTATAATGTGAATGTCAGGAGACCCAAACCAATTCAACTTCAGCAAACAGTATGTCATTCCTACGACTCTATGGGAAACATTTCTGTCCAGCAGTCATAAACCAGTTATAATGTGAATGTCAGGAGACTCAAACCAAATCAACTTCAGCAAACAGTATGTCATTCCTGAAGCTCTATGAAACATTTCTCATCAGCAGTCATAAACCAGTTATAATGTGAATGTCAGGAGACCCAAACCAAATTCAACCCCAGCAAACAGTATGTCATTCATAAACTCTGCAGGAAACATTTCTCATCAGCAGTCATAAACCAGTTATAATGTGAATGTCAGGAGACCCAAACAGCAATTCAACTTCAGCAAACAGTATCCCATTCCTACGACTCTTTATAGGAAACATTTCTCATCAGCAGTCATAAACCAGTTATAATGTGAATGTCAGAGACCCAAACCAAGTCAACCCCAGCAAACAGTACATGTCATTCCTACGACTCTATGGGAAACATTTCTCATCAGCAGTCATAAACCAGTTATAATGTGAATGTCAGGAGACCCAAACCAATTCAGCAGCCAAACAGTATGTCATTCCTACGACTCTATGGGAAACATTTCTCATCAGCAGTCATAAACCAGTTATAATGTGAATGTCAGGAGACCCAAACCAATTCAACTTCAGCAAACAGTATGTCATTCCTACGACTCTATGGGAAACATTTCTCATCAGCAGTCATAAACCAGTTATAATGTGAATGTCAGGAGACCCAAACCAATTCATACAACCAAACAGTATATGTCATTCCTACGACTCTATAGGAAACGTTTCTCATCAGCAGTCATAAACCAGTTATAATGTGAATGTCAGGAGACCCAAACCAATTCAACTTCAGCAAAACGGTATGTCATTCCCCGACTCTGTAGGAAACATTTCATCAGCAGTCATAAAAGCCAGTTATAATGTGAATGTCAGGAGACCCAAACCAATTCAACTTCAGCAAGCAGTATGTCATTCCTACGACTCTATGGAAACATTTCATCAGCAGTCATAAACCAGTTATAATGTGAATGTCAGAGACCCAAACCAATTCAACTTCAGCAAACAGTATGTCATTCCTACGACTCATAGGAAACATTTCTCATCAGCAGTCACAAGCCAGTTATAATGTGAATGTCAGGAGGCCAAACCAATTCAACTTCAGCAAACAGTATGTCATTCCTACGACTCTGTGAAACATTTCTCATCAGCAGTCATAAACCAATTATAATGTGAATGTCAGGAGACCCAAACCAATTCAACCCAACCAAACAGTATGTCATTCCTACGACTCTATGGGAAGCATTTCTCATCAGCAGTCATAAACCAGTTATAATGTGAATGTCAGAGACCCAAACCAATTCACTTCAGCAAACAGTATGTCATTCCTACGACTCTGTGGGAAACATTTCTCATCAGCAGTCATAAACCAGTTATAATGTGAATGTCCATGAGAGACCCAAACCAATTCAACTTCAGCAAACAGTATGTCATTCCTACGACTCTGTGGGAAACATTTCTCATCAGCAGTCATAAACCAGTTATAATGTGAATGTCAGGAGACCCAAACCAAGTCAACTTCAGCAAACAGTATGTCATTCCTACAAAACTCTATGGAAACATTTCTCATCAGCAATCATAAACCAGTTATAATGTGAATGTCAGGAGACCCAAACCAAGTCAACTTCAACAAACAGTATGCTCATTCCTACGACTCTATGGGAAACATTTCATCAGCAGTCATAAACCAGTTATAATGTGAATGTCAGGAGACCCAAAACCAATTCAACTTCAGCAAACAGTATGTCATTCCTACGACTCTATGGGAAACATTCTCATCAGCAGTCGCGACAGTTATAATGTGAATGTCAGGAGACCCAAACCAATTCAACTTCAGCAAACAGTATGTCATTCCTACGACTCTTTATGGGAAACATTTCCTACCATCCCAGCAGTCACAAACCAGTTATAATGTGAATGTCAGGAGACCCAAACCAATTCAACTTCAGCAAACAGTATGTCATTCCTACGACTCTATGGGAAACATTTCTCATCAGCAGTCATAAACCAGTTATAATGTGAATGTCGGGAGACCCAAACCAAGTCAACTTCAGCAAACAGTATGTCATTCCTACGACTCTTTATGGGAAACATTTCTCATCAGCAGTCATAAACCAGTTATAATGTGAATGTCAAGGAACCCAAACCAAGTCAACTTCAGCAAACAGTATGTCATTCCTACGACTCTATAGAAACATTTCTCATCAGCAGTCATAAACCAGTTATAATGTGAATGTCAGAGACCCAAACCAAGTCAACTTCAGCAAACAGTATGTCATTCCTACGACTCTATGGAAACATTTCTCATCAGCAGTCATAAACCAGTTATAATGTGAATGTCAGGAGACCCAAACCAATTCAACTTCAGCAAACAGTATGTCATTCCTACGACTCTATAGGAAACATTTCTCATCAGCAGTCATAAACCAGTTATAATGTGAATGTCAGGAGACCCAAACCAATTCAACTTCAGCAAACGGTATGTCATTCCTACGACTCTTTATGAGAAACATTTCTCATCAGCAGTCATAAACCAGTTATAATGTGAATGTCAGGAGACCCAAACCAGAGTCAACTTCAGCAAACAGTATGTCATTCCACTACGACTCTATGGGAAACATTTCTCATCGGCAGTCATAAACCAGTTATAATGTGAATGTCAGGAGACCCAAAACCAATTCAACCCCAGCAAACAGTATGTCATTCCTACGACTCTGTAGAAGCTTGTTCTCATCAGCAGTCATAAACCAGTTATAATGTGAATGTCAGGAGACCCAAACCAATTCAACCCAGCCAAACAGTATGTCATTCCTACGACTCTATGGGAAACATTTCTCATCAGCAGTCATAAAGCAGTTATAATGTGAATGTCAGGGCCAAACCAATTAACTTCAGCAAACAGTATGTCATTCCTCGACTCTATAGGAAACATTTCTCATCAGCAGTCATAAACCAGTTATAATGTGAATGTCAGGAGACCCAAACCAATTCAACTTCAACAAACAGTATGTCATTCCTACGACTCTATGGAAACATTTCTCATCAGCAGTCATAAACCAGTTATAATGTGAATGTCAGGAGACCCAAACCAAATTCAACCTGACAAACAATATGTCATTCCTACGACTCTATGAAACATTTCTCATCAGCAGTGTAAACCAGTTATAATGTGAATGTCAGGAGACCCAAACCAAGTCAACTTCAGCAAACAGTATGTCATTCCTACGACTCTATGGGAAACATTTCTCATCAGCAGTCATAAACCAGTTATAATGTGAATGTCCAGAGACCCAAACCAAGTCAACCCCAGCAAACAGTATGTCATTCCTACGACTCTATGGGAAACATTTTCTCATCAACAGTCATAAACCAGTTATAATGTGAATGTCAAGGAGACCCAAACCAATTCAACTTCAGCAAACAGTATGTCATTCCTACGACTCTGTGGGAAACATTTCTCATCAGCAGTCATAAACCAGTTATAATGTGAATGTCAGGAGACCCAAACCAATTCAACTTCAACAAGCAGTATGTCATTCCTACGACTCTATGGAAACATTTCTCATCAGCAGTCATAAACCAGTTATAATGTGAATGTCAGGAGACCCAAACCAATTCAACTTTGACAAACAGTATGTCATTCCTACGACTCTATGGGAAACATTTCTCATCAGCAGTCATAAACCAGTTATAATGTGAATGTCAGGAGACCCAAACCAAGTCAACCCCAGCAAACAGTATGTCATTCCTACGACTCTATGGGAAACATTTCTCATCAGCGGTCATAAACCAGTTATAATGTGAATGTCAGGAGACCCAAACCAATTCCAGCAGCAAACAGTATGTCATTCCTACGACTCTATGGGAAACATTTCTCATCAGCGGTCATAAACCAGTTATAATGTGAATGTCAGGAGACCAAACCAAGTCAACTTCAGCAAACAGTATGTCATTCCTACGACTCTATAGGAAACATTTCTCATCAGCAGTCGTAAACCAGTTATAATGTGAATGTCAGGGCCAAACCAGTCAACTTCAACCAAACAGTATGTCATTCCTACGACTCTATGGGAAACATTTCTCATCAGCAGTCATAAACCAGTTATAATGTGAATGTGGAGACCCAAACCAATTCAACTTCAGCAAACAGTATGTCATTCCTACGACTCTATGGAAACATTTCTCATCAGCAGTCATAAACCAGTTATAATGTAGATGTCAGGAGACCCAAACCAAGTCAACTTCAGCAAACAGTATGTCATTCCTACGACTCTGTAGGAAACATTTCTCATCAGCAGTCATAAACCAGTTATAATGTGAATGTCCAGGAGACCCAAACCAATTCAGCAGCAAACAGTATGTCATTCCTGCGACTCTGTGGGAAACATTTCTCATCAGCAGTCATAAACCAGTTATAATGTGAATGTCAGGAGACCCAAACCAAGTCAACTTCAGCAAACAGTATGTCATTCCCTCGACTCTATGGGAAACATTTCTCATCAGCAGTCATAAACCAGTTATAATGTGAATGTCAGGAGACCCAAACCAAGTCAACCCCAGCAAACAGTATGTCATTCTACGACTCTTTATAGGAAACATTTCTCATCAGCAGTCATAAACCAGTTATAATGTGAATGTCAGGAGACCCAAACCAAGTCAACTTCAGCAAACAGTATGTCATTCCTACGACTCTATGGGAAACATTTCTCATCAGCAGTCATAAACCAGTTATAATGTGAATGTCAGGAGACCCAAACCAAGTCAACCCAACCAAACAGTATGTCATTCCTACGACTCTATGGGAAACATTTCTCATCAGCAGTCATAAACCAGTTATAATGTGAATGTCAGGAGACCCAAACCAAGTCAGCAGCAAACAGTATGTCATTCCTACGACTCTTTATGGGAAACATTTCTCATCAGCAGTCATAAACCAGTTATAATGTAGATGTCAGGAGACCCAAACCAAGTCAACTTCAGCAAACAGTATGTCATTCCTACGACTCTATAGGAAACATTTCTCATCAGCAGTCATAAACCAGTTATAATGTGAATGTCAGGAGACCCAAACCAAGTCAACTTCAGCAAACAGTATGTCATTCCTACGACTCTTTATGGGAAACATTTCTCATCAGCAGTCATAAACCAGTTATAATGTGAATGTCAGGAGACCCAAACCAAGTCAACTTCAGCAAACAGTATGTCATTCCTACGACTCTTTATGGGAAACATTTCTCATCAGCAGTCATAAACCAGTTATAATGTGAATGTCAGGGGAGACCCAAACCAAGTCAACTTCAGCAAACAGTGTGTCATTCCTACGACTCTATGAAACATTTCTCATCAGCAGTCATAAACCAGTTATAATGTGAATGTCAGGAGACCCAAACCAAGTCAACTTCAACCAAACAGTATGTCATTCCTACGACTCTGTGAAACATTTCTCATCAGCGGTCATAAACCAGTTATAATGTGAATGTCAGGAGACCCAAACCAAGTCAACTTCAGCAAACAGTATGTCATTCCTACGACTCTTTATGAAACATTTCTCATCAGCAGTCATAAACCAGTTATAATGTGAATGTCAGGAGACCCAAACCAAGTCAGCAGCCAAACAGTATGTCATTCCTACGACTCTATGGGAAACATTCTCATCAGCAGTCATAAACCAGTTATAATGTGAATGTCAGGAGACCCAAACCAAGTCAACTTCAGCAAACAGTATGTCATTCCTACGACTCTTTACTTAAAACATTTCTCATCAGCAGTCATAAACCAGTTATAATGTGAATGTCAGGAGACCCCAAACCAAGTCAACCCAACCAAAACAGTATGTCATTCCTACGACTCTTTATGGGAAACATTTCTCATCAGCAGTCATAAACCAGTTGTAATGTGAATGTCAGGAGACCCAAACCAAGTCAACTTCAGCAAACAGTATGTCATTCCTACGACTCTATGGGAAACATTTCTCATGTCAGCAGTCATAAACCAGTTATAATGTGAATGTCAGGAGACCCAAACCAAGTCAACTTCAGCAAACAGTATGTCATTCCTACGACTCTATGGGAAACATTTCTCGTAAGCAGTCATAAACCAGTTATAATGTGAATGTCAGGAGACCCAAACCAAGTCAAATTCAGCAAACAGTATGTCATTCGACTCTTTATGGGAAACATTTCTCATCAGCAGTCATAAACCGGTTATAATGTAGATGTCGGGAGACCCAAACCAAGTCAACTTCAGCAAACAGTATGCTCATTCCTACGACTCTATGGGAAACATTTCTCATCAGCAGTCATAAACCAGTTATAATGTGAATGTCAGGAGACCCAAACCAAGTCAACTTCGGCAAACAGTATGTCATTCCTACGACTCTTTATGGAAACATTTCTCATCAGCAGTCATAAACCAGTTATAATGTGAATGTCAGGAGACCCAAACCAAGTCAACTTCAGCAAACAGTATGTCATTCCTACGACTCTATGGGAAACATTTCTCATCAGCAGTCATAAACCAGTTATAATGTGAATGTCAGGAGACCCAAACCAAGTCAACTTCCTTAAACAGTATGTCATTCCTCGACTCTATAGAAACATTTCTCATCAGCAGTCATAAACCAGTTATAATGTGAATGTCAGGAGACCCAAACCAAGTCAACTTCAGCAAACAGTATGTCATTCCTACGACTCTATGGGAAACATTTCTCATCAGCAGTCATAAACCAGTTATAATGTGAATGTCAGGAGACCCAAACCAATTCAACTTCAGCAAGCAGTATGTCATTCCTACCGACTCTATAGGAAACATTTCTGTCAGCAGAGGTGTAAACCAGTTATAATGTGAATGTCAGGAGACCCAAACCAAGTCAACTTCAACCAAACAGTATGTCATTCCTACGACTCTATGGGAAACATTTCTCATCAGCAGTCATAAACCAGTTATAATGTGAATGTCAGGAGACCCAAACCAATTCAACTTCAGCAAACAGTATGTCATTCCTACGACTCTATGGGAAACATTTCTCATCAGCAGTCATAAACCAGTTATAATGTGAATGTCAGGAGACCCAAACCAAGTCAACTTCAGCAAACAGTATGTCATTCCTACGACTCTATGGGAAACATTTCTCATCAGCAGTCATAAACCAGTTATAATGTGAATGTCAGGAGACCCAAACCCAATTCAACTTCAGCAAACAGTATGTCATTCCTACGACTCTGTAGGAGGCTTATTTCTCATCGGCAGTCATAAACCAGTTATGATAACAGATGTCGGGAGACCCAAACCAAGTCAACTTCAGCAAACAGTATGTCGTTCCTACGACTCTATGGGAAACATTTCTCATCAGCAGTCATAAACCAGTTATAATGTGAATGTCAGGAGACCCAAACCAATTCAACTTCAGCAAACAGTATGTGTTCTACGACTCTATGGGAAACATTTCTCATCGGCAGTCATAAACCAGTTATAATGTGAATGTCCAGGAGACCCAAACCAAATCGCTTCAGCAAACAGTATGTCATTCCTACGACTCTATGGGAAACATTTCTCATCAGCAGTCATAAACCAGTTATAATGTGAATGTCAGGAGACCCAAACCAAGTCAACTTCAGCAAACAGTATGTCATTCCTACGACTCTATGGGAAACATTTCTCATCAGCAGTCATAAACCAGTTATAATGTGAATGTCAGGAGACCCAAACCAAGTCAACTTCAGCAAACAGTATGTATCATTCCTACGACTCTATGGGAAACATTTCTCATCAGCAGTCATAAATGATTATAATGTGAATGTCGGGAGACCCAAACCAATTCAACTTCAGCAAACAGTATGTCATTCCTACGACTCTATGGGAAACATTCTCATCAGCAGTCATAAACCAGTTATAATGTGAATGTCAGGAGACCCAAACCAAGTCAACTTCAGCAAATGATATGTCATTCCTACGACTCTATGGGAAACATTTCTCATCAGCAGTCATAAACCAGTTATAATGTGAATGTCGGGAGACCCAAACCAATTCAACTGGCAAACAGTATGTCATTCCTACGACTCTACAAGGGAAACATTTCTCATCAGCAGTCATAAACCAGTTATAATGTGAATGTCGAGAGACCCAAACCAAGTCAACTTCAGCAAACAGTATGTCGTTCCTACGACTCTATGGGAAACATTTCTCATCAGCAGTCATAAACCAGTTATAATGTGAATGTCGGGAGACCCAAACCAATTCAACTTCAGCAAACAGTATGTCATTCCTACGACTCTATGGGGGAAACATTTCTCATCAGCGGTCATAAACCAGTTATAATGTGAATGTCAGGAGACCCAAACCAAGTCAACTTCAACAAACAGTATATGTTCCTACGACTCTATGGGAAACATTTCTCATCAGCAGTCATAAACCAGTTATAATGTGAATGTCAGGAGACCCAAACCAATTCAACTTCAGCAAACAGTATGTCATTCCTACGACTCTATGGGAAACATTTCTCATCAGCAGTCATAAACCAGTTATAATGTGAATGTCAGGAGACCCAAACCAATTCAACTTCCTTAAACAGTATGTCTACCGACTCTATGGGAAACATTTCCTTCAGCGGTCATAAACCAGTTATATTGTGAATGTCAGGAGACCCAAACCAAGTCAACTTCAGCAAACAGTGTATCATTCCTACGACTCTATGGAAACATTTCTCATCAGCAGTCATAAACCAGTTATAATGTGAATGTCGGGAGACCCAAACCAGAGTCAACCCAACCGAAAACGGTATGTCATTCCTACGACTCTATGGAAACATTTCTCATCAGCAGTCATAAACCAGTTATAATGTGAATGTCAGAACCCAAACCAAGTCAACTTCAGCAAACAGTATATCATTCCTACGACTCTATGGGAAACATTTCTCATCAGCAGTCATAAACCAGTTATAATGTGAATGTCGGGAGACCCAAACCAATTCGCTTCAGCAAACAGTACTTATGTCATTCCTACATTTCTATGAAACATTTCTCCATCGGCAGTCATAAACCAGTTATAATGTGAATGTCAGGAGACCCAAACCAAGTCAACTTCAGCAAACAGTATGTCATTCCTACGACTCTATGGGAAACATTTCTCATCAGCAGTCATAAACCAGTTATAATGTGAATGTCAGGAGACCCAAACCAATTCAACTTCAGCAAACAGTATGTCATTCCTACGACTCTATGGGAAACATTTCTCATCGGCAGTCATAAACCAGTTATAATGTGAATGTCAGGAGACCCAAACCAAGTCAACCCCAGCAAACAGTATGTCATTCCTACGACTCTATGGGAAACATTTCTCATCAACAGTCATAAACCAGTTATAATGTGAATGTCAGGAGACCCAAACCAATTCAACTTCAGCAAACAGCATGTCATTCCTACGACTCTGGGAAACATTTCTCCTTGGCGCCGGTCATAAACCAGTTATAATGTGAATGTCGGGAGACCCAAACCAAGTCAACTTCAGCAAACAGTATGTCATTCCTGCGACTCTGTAGAAACATTTCTCATCAGCAGTCATAAACCAGTTATAATGTGAATGTCAGGAGACCCAAACCAAGTCAACTTCAGCAAACAGTATATCATTCCTACGACTCTATGGGAAACATTTCTCAGCAGTCATAAACCAGTTATAATGTGAATGTCAGGAGACCCAAACCAAGTCAACTTCAGCAAACGGTATGTCATTCCTACGACTCTAGAAACATTTCTCATCAGCAGTCATAAACCAGTTATAATGTGAATGTCGGGAGACCCAAACCAAGTCAACTTCAGCAAACAGTATGTCATTCCTACGACTCTGCCCAGGAAACATTTCTCATCAGCAGTCATAAACCAGTTATAATGTGAATGTCAGGAGACCCAAACCAATTCAACTTCAGCAAACAGTATGTCATTCCCTCGACTCTATGGGAAACGACTTTCTCATCAGCAGTCATAAACCAGTTATAATGTGAATGTCAGGAGACCCAAACCAAGTCAGCAGCAAACAGTATGTCATTCCTACGACTCTATGGGAAACATTTCTCATCAGCGGTCATAAACCAGTTATAATGTGAATGTCAGGAGACCCAAACCAATTCAACTTCAGCAAACAGTATGCTCATTCCTACGACTCTATGGGAAACATTTTCTCATCAGCAGTCATAAACCAGTTATATTATGAATATCAGGAGACCCAAACCAAGTCAACTTCAGCAAACAGTATGTCATTCCTACGACTCTATGGAAACATTTCTCATCAGCAGTCATAAACCAGTTATAATGTGAATGTCGGGAGACCCAAACCAATTCAGCAGCAAACGGTATGTCATTCCTACGACTCTATGGGAAACATTTCTCATCGGCAGTCATAAACCAGTTATAATGTGAATGTCAGGAGACCCAAACCAAGTCAACTTCAGCAAACAGTATGTCATTCCTACGACTCTGTAGGAAACATTTCTCATCAGCAGTCATAAACCGATTATAATGTGAATGTCAGGAGACCCAAACCAATTCAACTTCAGCAAACAGTATGTCATTCCTACGACTCTATGGGAAACATTTCTCATCAGCAGTCATAAACCAGTTATAATGTGAATGTCGGGAGACCCAAACCAAGTCAACTTCAGCAAACGGTATGTCATTCCTACGACTCTATGGAAACATTTCTCATCAGCAGTCATAAACCAGTTATAATGTGAATGTCGGGAGACCCAAACCAAGTCAACTTCGGCAAACAGTATGTCATTCCTACGACTCTACAAAACATTTCTCATCAGCAGAGTCATAAACCAGTTATAATGTGAATGTCAGGAGACCCAAACCAAGTCAACCCCAGCAAACAGTATATGTCATTCCTACGACTCTATGGGAAACATTTCTCATCAGCAGTCATAAACCAGTTATAATGTGAATGTCAGACCAAACCAAGTCAACTTCAGCAAACGATTATGTCCATTCCTACGACTCTGTAGGAAACATTTCTCATCAGCAGTCATAAACCAGTTATAATGTGAATGTCAGGAGACCCAAACCAAGTCAACTTCAGCAAACAGTATGTCATTCCTACGACTCTATGGGAAACATTTCTCATCAGCAGTCATAAACCAGTTATAATGTGAATGTCAGGGAACCCAAACCAATTCAACTTCAGCAAACAGTATGTCATTCCTACGACTCTATGGGAAACATTTCTCATCAGCAGTCATAAACCAGTTATAATGTGAATGTCAGGAGACCCAAACCAAGTCCTTCAGCAAACAGTATGTCATTCCTACGACTCTATGGGAAACATTTCTCATCGGCAGTCATAAACCAGTTATAATGTGAATGTCGGGAGACCCAAACCAAGTCAACTTCAGCAAACAGTATGTCATTCCTACGACTCTATAGGAAACATTTCTCATCAGCAGTGTAAACCAGTTATAATGTGAATGTCGGAGGCCAAACCAAGTCAACTTCAGCAAACAGTATGTCATTCCTACGACTCTTTATGGGAAACATTTCTCATCAGCAGTCATAAACCAGTTATAATGTGAATGTCAGGAGACCCAAACCAAGTCAACTTCAGCAAACAGTATGTCATTCCTACGACTCTATGGGAAACATTTCTGTCAGCAGTCATAAACCAGTTATAATGTGAATGTCAGGAGACCCAAACCAAGTCAACTTCAGCAAACAGTATGTCATTCCTACGACTCTATAGGAAACATTTCTCATCAGCAGTCATAAACCAGTTATAATGTGAATGTCAGGAGACCCAAACCAAGTCCAACTTCGGCAAACAGTATGTCATTCTCACGACTCTTTGGCAAGAACTTTTCTGTCGTGATCCATAAACCAGTTATAATGCGAATCCCGGGAGACCCAAACCAGTTCAACCAACCAAACAGTATGTCATTCCTACGACTCTATGGGAAACATTTCTCATCGGCAGTCATAAACCAGTTATAATGTGAATGTCAGGAGACCCAAACCAAGTCAACTTCAGCAAACAGTATGTCATTCCTACGACTCTTTATGGAAAAACACATTTCTCATCAGCGGTCATAAACCAGTTATAATGTGAATGTCAGGAGACCCAAACCAAGTCAACTTCAGCAAACGGTATGTCATTCCTACGACTCTTTATGGGAAACTTTTCTCATCAGCAGTCATAAACCAGTTATAATGCGAATCCCGGGAGACCCAAACAATTCAACCCCAGCAAACAGTATGTCATTCCTACGACTCTATGGAAACATTTCTCATCAGCAGTCATAAACCAGTTATAATGTGAATGTCGGGAGACCCAAACCAAGTCAACTTCAGCAAACGGTATGTCATTCCTACGACTCTTTATGGAAACGTTCTCATCAGCAGTCATAAACCAGTTATAATGTGAATGTCAGGAGACCAAACCAGTCAACTTCCTTAAACAGTATGTCATTCCTACGACTCTTTATGGGAAACTTTCTCATCAGCAGTCATAAACCAATTCGTGTGAATGTCAGAATGACAATTCAACCCCAGCAAACAGTATGTCATTCCTACGACTCTATGGGAAACATTTCTCATCAGCAGTCATAAACCAGTTATAATGTGAATGTCAGGAGACTCAAACCAAGTCAACTTCAGCAAACAGTATGTCATTCCTACGACTCTGTAGGAAACATTTCTCATCGCCAGTCTGTAAACCAGTTATAATGTGAATGTCCAGGAGACCCAAACCAAATCAACTGGCAAACAGTATGTCATTCCTACGACTCTTTGTAGGGGAAACATTTCTCATCAGCAGTCATAAACTGGTTAATGTTGAATGTCAGGAGACCCAAACCAAGTCAACTTTAGCCAAACAGTATGTCATTCCTACGACTCTATGGGAAACATTTCTCATCAGCAGTCATAAACCAGTTATAATGTGAATGTCAGGAGACCCAAACCAAGTCAACTTCAGCAAACAGTATGTCATTCCTACGACTCTATGGGAAACATTTCTCATCAGCAGTCATAAACCAGTTATAATGCGAATCCAAGGAGACCCAAACCAATTCAACTTCAGCAAACAGTATGCTCGATGCCGACTCTGTGGGAAACATTTCTCATCGGCAGTCATAAACCAGTTATAATGTGAATGTCGGAGACCCAAACCAAGTCAACCCAACCAAACAGTATGTCATTCCTACGACTCTATGGGAAACATTTCTCATCAGCAGTCATAAACCAGTTATAATGCGAATCCCGAGAGACCCAAACCAATTCCAACTTCAGCAAACAGTGTCATTCCTACGACTCTATGGGAAACATTTCTCATCAACAGTCATAAACCAGTTATAATGTGAATGTCAGGAGACCCAAACCAAGTCAACTTCTTAAACAGTATGTCATTCCTACGACTCTATGGGAAACATTTCTCATCAGCAGTCATAAACCAGTTATAATGTGAATGTCAGGAGACCCAAACCAAGTCAACTTCAGCAAACAGTATGTCGTTCCTACGACTCTATGGGAAACATTTCTCATCAGCAGTCATAAACCAGTTATAATGCGAATCCCGGGAGACCCAAACCAAGTCAACTTCAGCAAACAGTATGTCATTCCTACGACTCTATGGGAAACATTTCTCATCAGCAGTGTCAAAACAGTTATAATGTGAATGTCGGAAGACCCAAACCAAGTCAACTTCAGCAAACAGTATGTCATTCCTACGACTCTTTATGGAAACATTCTCATCAGCAGTCATAAACCAGTTATAATGTGAATGTCAGGAGACTCAAACAAGTCAGCAGCAAACAGTATGTCATTTATACGACTCTTTGTAGGAAACTTTTCTCATCAGCAGTCATAAACCATTATAATGTGAATGTCAGGAGACCCAAACCAAGTCAACCCCAACCAACAGTGATATCATTCCTACGACTCTATGGGAAACATTTCTCATCAGCAGTCATAAACCAGTTATAATGTGAATGTCAGGAGACCCAAACCAAGTCCAACTTCAGCAAACGGTATGTCATTCCTACGACTCTATAGGAAACATTTTCTCATCAGCAGTCATAAACCAGTTATAATGCGAATCCGGGGAGACCCAAACCAAGTCAACTTCAGCAAACAGTATGTCATTCCTACGACTCGCAAAACATTTCTCATCAGCAGTCATAAACCAGTTATAATGTGAATGTCGGGAGACCCAAACTAAGTCAACTTCAGCAAACAGTATGTCATTCCTACGACTCTATAGAAACATTTCATCAGCATTCATAAACCGATTATAATGCGAATCCCGGGAGACCCAAACCAAGTCAACTGACAAACGGTATGTCATTCCTGAAGCTCTATGGGAAACATTTCTCATCAGCAGTCATAAAAAACCAGTTATAATGTGAATGTCGGGAGACCCAAACAAGTCAACTTCAGCAAACAGTATGTCATTCCTACGACTCTTTATGGGAAACATTTCTCATCGGCAGTCGTAAACCAGTTATAATGTGAATGTCCAGGAGACTCAAACCAAGTCCAACCCCAGCAAACAGTATGTGTCCTACGACTCTTTATGGGAAACTTTTCTCATCAGCAGTCGCTGATTATAATGTGAATGTCAGGAGACCCAAACCAAGTCAACTTCAGCAAACGGTATGTTATTCCTACGACTCTGCAAAACATTTCTCATCAGCAGTCATAAACCAGTTATAATGTGAATGTCAGGAGACCCAAACCAAGTCCAACTGACAAACGGTATGTCATTCTACGACTCTTTGTAGAAACATTTCTCATCAGCAGTCATAAACTAGTTATAATGTGAATGTCAGGAGACCCAAACCAAGTCAACTTCAGCAAACAGTATGTCATTCTACGTCTTTATGGAGGCTTGTTTCTCATCAGCAGTCATAAACCAGTTATAATGTGAATGTCGGGAGACCCAAACCAGTCAACTTCAGCAAACAGTATGTCATTCCTACGACTCTTTATGGGAAACATTTCTCATCGGCATTCATAAACCAGTTATAATGTGAATGTCAGAGACCCAAACCAAGTCAACTTCAGCAAACAGTATGTCATTCCTACGACTCTTTGTAGGAAACATTTCTCATCAGCAGTCATAAACCAGTTATAATGTGAATGTCAGGAGACTCAAACCAAGTCAACTTCAGCAAACAGTATGTCATTCCTACGACTCTATGGGAAACATTTCTCATCAGCAGTCATAAACCAGTTATAATGTGAATGTCAGGGGCCAAACTAGTCAACTTCAGCAAACAGTATGTCATTCCTACGACTCTTTATGGGAAACATTTCTCATCAGCAGTCATAAACCAGTTATAATGTGAATGTCAGGAGACCCAAACCAGGTCAACTTCAGCAAACGGTATGTCATTCCTACGACTCTTTGTAGGAAACATTTCTCATCGCGGTCATAAACCAGTTATAATGTGAATGTCAGGAGACTCAAACCAAGTCAACTTCAGCAAACGATATGTCATTCCTACGACTCTATAGGAAACATTTCTCATCAGCAGTCATAAACCAATTATAATGCGAATCCCGGGAGACCAAACCAAGTCAACTTCAGCAAACAGTATGTCATTCCTACGACTCTGTGGGAAACATTTCTCATCAGCAGTCATAAACCAGTTATAATGTGAATGTCAGGAGACCCAAACCAAGTCAACTTCAGCAAACAGTATGTCATTCCTACGACTCTTTATGGGAAACGTTTCTCATCAGCAGTCATAAACCAGTTATAATGTGAATGTCAGGAGACTCAAACCAAGTCAACTTCAGCAAACAGTATGTCATTCCTACGACTCTGTAAAACATTTCTCATCAGCAGTCATAAACCAGTTATAGAATCCCGGGGACCCAAACCAAGTCAACTTCAGCAAACAGTATGTCATTCCTACGACTCTATAGGAAACATTTCTCATCAGCAGTCATAAACCAGTTATAATGTGAATGTCAGGAGACCCAAACCAAATCGCTTCAGCAAACAGTATGTCATTCCTACGACTCTTTATGGAAACTTTTCTCATCAGCAGTCATAAACCAGTTATAATGTGAATGTCAGGAGACCCAAACCAAGTCCTTCCTTAAACAGTGTATGTCATTCACATAAACTCTGTGAAACATTTCTCATCAGCAGTCATAAACCAGTTATAATGTGAATGTCCAGAGACCCAAACCAAGTCAACTTCGACAAGCAGTATGTCATTCCTACGACTCTTTATGGGAAACATTTCTCATCAGCAGTCATAAACCAGTTATAATGTGAATGTCAGGAGACCCAAACCAAGTCAACTTCAGCAAACAGTATGTCATTCCTACGACTCTTTATAGGAAACATTTCTCATCAGCAGTCATAAACCAGTTATAATGTGAATGTCAGGAGACCCGACCAAGTCAACTTCAGCAAACAGTATGTCATTCCTACGACTCTTTATGGGAAACATTTCTCATCAGCAGTCATAAACCAGTTATAATGTGAATGTCAGGAGACCCAAACCAAGTCAACCCCAGCAAACAGTATGTCATTCCTACGACTCTTTATGGGAAACGTTTTCTCATCAGCAGTCGCAAACCAGTTATAATGTGAATGTCAGGAGACCCAAACCAAGTCAACCCCAGCAAACGGTATGTCGTTACTACGACTCTTTATGGGAAACATTTCTCATCGGCAGTCATAAACCAGTTATAATGTGAATGTCGGGAGATTCCCAAACCAAGTCAACTGACAAACAGTATGTCATTCCTACGACTCTTTATGGAAACATTTCTCATCAGCGGTCATAAACCATTTATAATGTGAATGTCAGGGGGCCAAACCAAGTCAACTTCAGCAAACAGTATGTCATTCCTACGACTCTTTATGGAAACATTCTCATCAGCAGTCATAAACCAGTTATAATGTGAATGTCAGGAGACCCAAACCAAGTCAACTTCAGCAAACAGTATGTCATTCCTACGACTCTTTATAGGAAACATTTCTCATCAGCAGTCATAAACCAGTTATAATGTGAATGTCAGGAGACCCAAACCAAGTCAACTTCAGCAAACAGTATGTCATTCCTACGACTCTTTATGGGAAACATTTCTCATCAACCAGTCATAAACCAGTTATAATGTGAATGTCAGAGACCCAAACCAAGTCAACCCAGCAAACAGTGTGTCATTCCTACGACTCTTTATGGGAAACATTTCTCATCAGCAGTCATAAACCAGTTATAATGTGAATGTCAGGAGACCCAAACAAGTCAACTTCAGCAAACAGTATGTCATTTATACGACTCTTTATGGGAAACATTTCTCATCAGCAGTCATAAACCAGTTATAATGTGAATGTCAGGAGACCCAAACCAAGTCAACTTCAGCAAACAGTATGTCATTCCTACGACTCTTTATGAAACATTTCTCATCAGCAGTCATAAACCAGTTATAATGTGAATGTCAGGAGACCCAAACCAAGTCAACTTCAGCAAACAGTATGTCATTCCTACGACTCTTTATGGGAAACATTTCTCATCAGCAGTCATAAACCAGTTATAATGTGAATGTCAGAGACCCAAACCAAGTCAACTTCAGCAAACAGTATGTCATTCCTACGACTCTTTAGGAAACTTTTCTCATCATGATCATAAACCAGTTATAATGTGAATGTCGGGAGACCCAAGCCAAGTCAACTTCAGCAAACAGTATGTCATTCCTACGACTCTATGGGAAACATTTCTCATCAGCGGTCATAAACCAGTTATAATGCGAATCCCGGGAGGCCCAAGCCAATTCAACCCCAGCAAACAGTATGTCGTTCCTGCCGACTCTATGAAACATTCTCATCAGCAGTCATAAACCAGTTATAATGTGAATGTCAGGAGACCCAAACCAGTCAACTGACAAACAGTATGTCATTCCTACGACTCTTTATGGGAAACATTTCTCATCAGCAGTCATAAACCAGTTATAATGTGAATGTCAGGAGACCCAAACAAGTCAACTGACAAACAGTATGTCATTCCTACGACTCTATGGGAAACATTTTTCTCATCAGCAGTCATAAACCAGTTATAATGTGAATGTCAGGAGACCCAAACCCAAGTCAACTGGCAAACAGTATGTCATTCCTACGACTCTGAGAGCATTTCTCATCAGCAGTCATAAACCAGTTATAATGTGAATGTCAGAGCCCAAACCAAGTCAACCCAACAACCAGTATGTCATTCCTACGACTCTGTAGAGGCCATTCTCATCAGCAGTCATAAACCAGTTATAATGTGAATGTCAGGAGACCCAAACCAAGTCAACTTCAGCAAACAGTATGTCATTCCTACGACTCTGTAGGAAACATTTCTCATCAGCAGTCATAAACCAGTTATAATGTGAATGTCGGGAGACCCAAACCAAGTCAACCCAGCAAACAGTATGTCATTCCTACGACTCTTTATGGGAAACATTTCTCATCAGCAGTCATGACCAGTTATAATGTAGATGTCAGGAGACCCAAACCAAGTCAACTTCAGCAAACAGTATATTATTTCCTACGACTCTATGGGAAACATTTCTCATCAGCAGTCATAAACCAGTTATAATGTGAATGTCAGGAGACCCAAACCAAGTCCAACTGACAAACAGTGTGTCATTCATCTTTATGGGAAACATTTCTCATCGGCAGTCATAAACCAGTTATAATGTGAATGTCAGGAGACCCAAACCAAGTCCAACCCCAAAAAAACCCAAACAGTATGTCATTCCTACGACTCTTTATACAGGAAACATTTCTCATCAGCAGTCATAAACCAGTTATAATGTGAATGTCAGGGAGACCCAAACCAAGTCCAACTTCGTGAAACAGTATGTCATTCCTACGACTCTTTATGGGAAACATTTCTCATCAGCGGTCATAAACCAGTTATAATGTGAATGTCAGGAGACCAAAACCAAGTCAACTTCAGCAAACATTATGTCATTCCTACGACTCTTTATGGAAACATTTCTCGTCTTGGTCATAAACCAGTTATAATGTGAATGTCAGGAGACCCAAACCAAGTCAACCCAAAGCAAACAGTATGTCGTTCCTACGACTCTTTGTGGGAAACATTTCTCATCAGCAGTCTAAACCAGTTATAATGTGAATGTCAGGAGACCCAAACCAAGTCAACTTCAGCAAACAGTATGTCATTCACCGACTCTTTATGGAAACTTTTCTCATCGGCAGTCATAAACCAGTTATAATGTGAATGTCGGGAGACCCAAGCCAAGTCAACTTCGGCAAACAGTATATATCATTCCTACGACTCTTTATGGGAAACATTTCTCATCGGCGGTCATAAACCAGTTATAGTACGAATCCCGGGGGGCCGACAAGTCAACTTCAGCAAACAGTGTATGTCGTTCCTACGACTCTTTATGGGAAACATTTCTCATCGGCAGTCATAAACCAGTTATAATGCGAATCCCGGGAGACCCAAACCAAGTCAACTTCAGCAAACGGTATGTCATTTACACGACTCTTTATGGGAAACATTTCTCATCAGCAGTCCATAAACCAGTTATAATACGAATCCCGGGAGACCCAAACCAAGTCAACCAGCAAACAGTATGTCATTCCTACGACTCTTTGTAGAGGCTTGTTCTCATCGCGGTCATAAACCAGTTATAATGCGAATCCCGGGAGACCCAAACCAAGTCAACTTCAGCAAACAGTATGTCATTCCTACGACTCTTTATGAAGCATTTCTCATCAGCGGTCATAAACCAGTTATAATGCGAATCCGGGAGACCCAAACCCAAGTCAACTTCAGCAAACAGTATGTCATTCCTACGACTCTTTATAGGGAAACATTTCTCATCGGCAGTCATAAACCAGTTGTAATGAATCCCGGGAGACCCAAACCAGTCAACCCAACCAAACGATGTGTCATTCCTACGACTCTTTATGGGAAACATTCTCATCCAGCAGTCATAAACCAGTTATAATGCGAATCCCGGGAGACCAAACCAATCAACTTCAGCAAACAGTATGTGCTTCTACGACTCTTTATGGGAAACATTTCTCATCAGCAGTCATAAACCAGTTATAATGCGGTCCCAGGAGACCCAAACCAAGTCAACTTCAGCAAACAGTATGTCATTCCTGAACTCTTTATGGGAAACATTTCTCATCAGCAGTCATAAACCAGTTATAATGTGAATGTCAGGAGACCCAAACCAAGTCAACTTCAGCAAAACGGTATGTCATTCCTACGACTCTTTATGGGAAACATTTCTCATCGGCGGTCATAAACCAGTTATAATGTGAATGTCAGGAGACCCAAACCAAGTCAACTTCAGCAAACAGTGTATGTCGATTTCCTACGACTCTTTATGGAAACATTTCTCATCAGCAGTCATAAACCAGTTATAATGTGAATGTCAGGAGACCCAAACCAAGTCAGCTTCAGCAAACAGTATGTCATTCCTACGACTCTTTGTAGGAAACTTTTCTCATCATACAGTCATAAACCAGTTATAATGTGAATGTCAGAGACCCAAACCAAATCAACCAGCAAACAGTATGTCATTTACCGATACTTTATGGGAAACATTTCTCATCGGCAGTCATAAACCAGTTATAATGCGAATCCCGGGAGACCCAAACCAATTCAACTTCAACCAAACAGTATGCTCGATACGACTCTTTATGGGAAACATTTCTCATCTGGCAGTCATAAACCAGTTATAATGTGAATGTCAGGAGACCCAAACCAAGTCAACCCCAATAAACAGTATGTCATTCCTACGACTCTTTATGAAACATTTCTCATCAGCAGTCATAAACCAGTTAATCGCAGATATCAGGAGACCCAAACCAAGTCCTTCTTAAACAGTGTGTCATTCCTACGACTCTTTATGGGAAACTTTCTCATCAGCGGTCATAAACCAGTTATAATGTGAATGTCAGGAGACCCAAACCAAGTCAACTTCAGCAAACAGTATGTCATTCCTACGACTCTTTATAGGGAAACATTTCTCATCAGCAGTCATAAACCAGTTATAATGTGAATGTCGGGAGACCCAAACCAAGTCAACTTCAGCAAACAGTATGTCATTCCTACGACTCTTTATGGGAAACATTTTCTCATCAGCAGTCATAAACCAGCCAGTTATAATGTGAATGTCAGGAGACCCAAACCAAGTCAACCCCAGCAAACAGTATGTCATTCCTACGACTCTTTATGGGAAACTTTTCTCATCAGCAGTCATAAACCAGTTATAATGTGAATGTCAGGAGACCCAAACCAAGTCAACTTCAGCAAACAGTATGTCATTCCTACGACTCTTTATGGGAAACATTTCTCATCGGCAGTCATAAACCAGTTATAATGTGAATGTCAGGAGACCCAAACCAAATCGCTTCAGCAAACAGTATGTCATTCCTACGACTCTTTATGGAAACTTTTCTCATCAGCAGTCATAAACCAGTTATAATGTGAATGTCAGGAGACCCAAACCAAGTCAACTTCAGCAAACAGTATGTCATTCCTACGACTCTTTATAGAAACATTTCTCATCAGCAGTCATAAACCAGTTATAATACGAATCCCGGAAGACCCAAACCAATTCCAACTTCGCTAAACAGTGTCATTCCTACGACTCTTTGTGGGAAACATTTCTCATCAGCAGTCATAAACCAGTTATAATGTGAATGTCGGGAGACCCAAACCAAGTCAACTTCAGCAAACAGTGCTCATCATTCTCGACTCTTTATGGGAAACATTTCTCATCAGCAGTCATAAACCAGTTATAATGTGAATGTCGGGAGACCCAAACCAAGTCAACTTCAGCAAACAGTATGTCATTCCTACGACTCTTTGTAGGGAAACTTTTCTCATCGGCAGTCATAAACCAGTTATAATGTGGAATGTCAGGAGACCCGACCAAGTCAACTTCAGCAAACAGTATGTCCATTCCTACGACTCTTTATGGGAAACATTTCTCATCGGCAGTCATAAACCAGTTATAATGTGAATGTCAGGAGACCCAAACCAAGTCAACCAGCAAACAGTGTGTCATTCCTACGACTCTTTATGGGAAACATTTCTCATCGGCAGTCATAAACCAGTTATAATGTGAATGTCAGGAGACCCAAACCAAGTCAACCAGCAAACAGTATGTCATTCCTACGACTCTTTATGGGAAACTTTTCTCATCAGCAGTCATAAACCAGTTATAATGTGAATGTCAGGAGACCCAAACCAAGTCAACTTCAGCAAACGGTATACCACTACGACTCTTTATGGAAACTTTTCTCATCGGCAGTCATAAACCAGTTATAATGTGAATGTCAGGAGACCCAAACCAAGTCAACTTCAGCAAACAGTATGTCATTCCTACGACTCTTTATGGGAAACTTTTCTCATCAGCAGTCATAAACCAGTTATAATGTGAATGTCCAGGGGCCAAACCAAGTCAACCCCAACCAAACAGTATGTCATTCCTACGACTCTTTATGGAAACATTTCTCATCAGCAGTCATAAACCAGTTATAATGCGAATCCCAGGAGACCCAAACCAATTCAACTTCCTTAAACAGTATGTCATTCCTACGACTCTTTATAGGAAACATTTCTCATCAGCAGTCATAAACCAGTTATAATGTGAATGTCGGGAGACCCAAACCAAGTCAACTTCAGCAAACAGTATCCCATTCGACTCTTTGTAGAAACATTTCTCATCAGCGGTCATAAACCAGTTATAATGTGAATGTCAGAGACCCAAACCAAGTCAACTTCAGCAAACAGTATGTCATTCCTACGACTCTTTATGGGAAACATTTCTCGTAGCAGTCATAAACCAGTTATAATGTGAATGTCGGGAGACCCAAACCAAGTCAACTTCAGCAAACAGTATGTCATTCCTACGACTCTTTATGGGAAACATTTCTCATCAGCAGTCTTAAACCAGTTATAATGCAGATGTCCAGAGCCGACCAAGTGCTTCAGCAAACAGTATGCTCATTCCTACGACTCTTTATGGGAAACATTTCTCATCAGCAGTCATAAACCAGTTATAATGTGAATGTCAGGAGACCCAAACCAAGTCAACTTCAGCAAACAGTATGTCATTCTACGACTCTTTATAGAAACATTTCTCATCAGCAGTCATAAGCCAGTTATAATGTGAATGTCAGGAGACTAAACCAGAGTCAACTTCAGCAAACAGTATGTCATTCCTACGACTCTTTATGAGAAGCATTTCTCATCAGCAGTCATAAACCAGTTATAATGTGAATGTCGGGAGACCCAAACCAAGTCAGCAGCAAACAGTATGTCATTCCTACGACTCTTTATGGGAAACATTTCTCATCAGCAGTCATAAACCAGTTATAATGTGAATGTCAGGAGACCCAAACCAAGTCAGCAGCAAACAGTATGTCATTCCTACGACTCTTTATGGGAAACATTTCTCATCAGCAGTCATAAACCAGTTATAATGCGAATCCCGGGAGACCCAAACCAATTCAACTTCAGCAAACAGTATGTCATTCCTACGACTCTTTATAGGAAACATTTCTCATCAGCGGTCACAAACCGGATTATAATGTGAATGTCAGGAGACCCAAACCAAGTCAACCCAGCAAACAGTATGTCATTCCTACGACTCTTTATGGGAAACATTTCTCATCAGCAGTCATAAACCAGTTATAATGTGAATGTCAGAGACCCAAACCAAGTCAACTTCAGCAAACAGTATGTCATTCCTACGACTCTTTATGGGAAACATTTCTCATCAGCAGTCATAAACCAGTTATAATGTAGATGTCGGGAGACCCAAACCAAGTCAACTTCAGCAAACAGTATGTCATTCCTACGACTCTTTATGGGAAACATTTCTCATCGGCAGTCATAAACCAGTTATAATGCGAATCCCGGGAGACCCAAGCCAATTCAGCAGCAAACAGTCGCTAATAACCATTCCTACGACTCTTTATGGAAACATTTCTCATCAGCAGTCATAAACCAGTTATAATGTGAATGTCAGGAGACCCAAACCAAGTCAACCCAGCAAACAGTATGTCATTCCTACGACTCTTTATGGGAAACATTTCTCATCAGCAGTCATAAACCAGTTATAATGTGAATGTCGGGAGACCCAAACCAAGTCAACTTCAGCAAACAGTATGTCATTCCTACGACTCTTTATGGGAAACATTTCTCATCAGCAGTCATAAACCAGTTATAATGTGAATGTCAGAATTTAAACCAAGTCCAGCAGCAAACAGTATGTCATTCACTACGACTCTTTATGTAGAAACATTTCTCATCAGCAGTCATAAACCAGTTATAATGTGAATGTCAGGAGACCCAAACCAAGTCAACTTCAGCAAACAGTATGTCATTCCTACGACTCTTTATGGGAAACTTTTCTCATCAGCAGTCATAAACCAGTTATAATGTGAATGTCAGGAGACCCAAAACCAAGTCAACTTCAGCAAACAGTATGTCATTCCTACGACTCTTTATGGGAAACATTTCTGTCGACAGTCATAAACCAGTTATAATGTGAATGTCAGGAGACCCAAACCAAGTCAACTTCAGCAAACAGTATGTCATTCCTACGACTCTTTATGGGAAACTTTTCTCATCAGCAGTCGTAAACCCAGTTATAATGTGAATGTCGGGAGACCCAAAACCAAGTCAACTTCAACAAACAGTATATCGCCTACGACTCTTTGTGAAAACTTTTCTCATCAACGGTCATAAACCAGTTATAATGTGAATGTCAGGAGACCCAAGTAATTCAACTTCAGCAAACATTCTCATTCTCAAACTCTTTGTGAAACTTTTCTGTCAGCGAGTGCTCTAAACCAGTTATAATGTGAATGTCAGGGAGACCCAAACCAAGTCCTTCAGCAAACAGTATGTCATTCCTACGACTCTTTATGGGAAACTTTTCTCATCAGCGATGTAAGCCAGTTATAATGTGAATGTCGGGGAACCCAAACCAAGTCAACCCCAGCAAACAGTATGTCATTCCTACGACTCTTTATGAGGCTTTTCTCATCAGCAGTCATAAACCAGTTATAATGTGAATGTCCATGAGGAGACCCAAACCAAATCGCTTCAGCAAACAGTATGTCATTCCTACGACTCTTTATGGAAGCTTGTTCTCATCAGCAGTCATAAACCAGTTATAATGCGAATCCCAGGACTGACCAATTCAACTTCAGCAAACAGTATACTCTCATTCCTACGACTCTTTATGGGAAACATTTCCTGGTGACAGTCATAAGCCAGTTATAATGTGAATGTCAGGAGACCCAAACAGGTCAACTTCCTTAAACAGTATGTCATTCCTACGACTCTTTATGGGAAACATTTCTCATCAGCAGTCATAAACCAGTTATAATGTGGATGTCAGAGACCCAAACCAAGTCAACTTCAGCAAACAGTGTGTCATTTATAAAACTCTTTGTGGAAACATTTCTCATCTTCGGTCATAAACCAGTTATAATGTGAATGTCAGGAGACCCAAACCGATCAGCACAGCCAAACAGTATGTCATTCCTACACGGCTCTTTATGGAAACATTTCTCAGCATCCAGCAGTGTAAAACAGTTATAATGTGAATGTCAGGGAGCCCAAACCAAGTCAACTTCCCAAGCAAACAGTATGTCATTCCTACGACTCTTTATGAGGAAACATTTCTGTCAGCAGTCATAAACCAGTTATAATGTGAATGTCAGGAGACCCAAACCAAGTCAACTTCAGCAAACAGTATGTCATTCCTACGACTCTTTATGGGAAACATTTCTCATCCAGCAGTCATAAACAGTTGTAATGTGAATGTCAGGAGACCCAAACCAAGTCAGCAGCAAACAGGCCTTGTCATTCACAAACTCTTTACTTGGAAACATTTCTCATCAGCAGTCATAAACCAGTTATAATGTGAATGTCAGGAGACCCAAACCAAGTCAACTTCAGCAAACAGTATGTCATTCCACCGACTCTTTATGGGAAACATTTCTCATCGGCAGTCATAAACCAGTTATAATCATGAATGTCAGGAGACCCAAACAAAGTCAACTTCAGCAAACAGTATGTCATTCCTACGACTCTTTATGGGAAACATTTCTCATCGGCAGTCATAAACCAGTTATAATGTGAATGTCAGGAGACCCAAACCAAGTCAACTTCCCAACCAAACAGTATGTCATTCCTACGACTCTTTGTAAGGGAAACATTTTCTCATCGGCAGTCATAAAAACAGGATTATAATGTGAATGTCAGGAGACCCAAACCAAGTCCTTCGGCAAACAGTATGTCATTCCTACGACTCTTTATGGGAAACATTTCTCATCAGCGGTCACCAAAACCAGTTATAATGTGAATGTCAGGAGACCCAAACCAAGTCAACTTCAGCAAACAGTATGTCATTCCTACGACTCTTTGCAAGGCTGTTTCTCATCGGCAGTCATAAACCAGTTATAATGTGAATGTCAGGAGACCCAAACCAAGTCGCTTCAGCAAACAGTGCTGTCATTCCTACGACTCTTTGTGGGAAACTTTTCTCATCAGCAGTCATAAACCAGTTATAATGTGAATGTCGGGAGACCCAAACCAAGTCAACTTCAGCAAACAGTATGTCATTCCTGCGACTCTTCTTAGAGCATTTCTCATCAGCAGTCATAAACCAGTTATAATGCTGAATGTCGGAGACCCAAACCAAGTCAACCCCAGCGAGCAGTATGTCATTCCTGCGACTCTTTATGGGAAACTTTTCTCATCAGCAGTCATAAACCAGTTATAATGTGAATGTCAGGAGACCCAAACCAAGTCAACTTCAGCAAACAGTATGTCATTCCTACGACTCTTTATGGGAAACTTTTTCTGTATCGGCGATCTACATAAACCAGTTATAATGTGAATGTCGGGAGACCCAAACCAAGTCAGCTTCAGCAAACAGTATGCTCATTCCACCCACGACTCTTTATGGGAAACTTTTCTCATCAGCAGTCATAAACCAGTTATAATGTGAATGTCAGGAGACCCAAACCAAGTCAACTTCGGCAAACAGTATGTCATTCCTACGACTCTTTATGGGAAACATTCTCATCGGCAGTCATAAACCAGTTATAATGTGAATGTCGGGAGACCCAAACCAAGTCAAATTCAGCAAACAGTATGTCATTCCTACGACTCTTTATGGGAAACATTTCTCATCGGCAGTCATAAACCAGTTATAATGTGAATGTCAGGAGACCCAAACCAAGTCAACTTCAGCAAACAGTATGTCATTCCTACGACTCTTTATGGGAAACATTTCTCATCAGCAGTCATAAACCAGTTATAATGTGAATGTCAGGAGACCCAAACCGTCAACTTCAGCAAACAGTGTGTCATTCCTACGACTCTTTATGGGAAACATTTCTCATCAGCAGTCGTAAACCAGTTATAATGTGAATGTCAGGAGACCCAAGCAAGTCAACTTCAACAAACAGTATGTCATTCCTACGACTCTTTATGGGAAACATTTTCTCATCAGCAGTCATAAACCAGTTATAATGCGAATGTCAGAACCCAAACCAAGTCTGACAGCAAACGGTATGTCATTCCTACGACTCTATAGGAAACATTTCTCATCAGCAGTCATAAACCAGTTATAATGTGAATGTCAGGAGACCCAAACCAAGTCCAACCCAGCCAGCAGTATGTCATTCCTACGACTCTTTGTAGAAACATTTCTCATCAGCAGTCATAAACCAGTTATAATGCGAATCCCGGGAGACCCAAACCAATTCAACTTCAGCAAACAGTATGTCATTCGACTCTTTGTGGGAAACATTTCTCATCAGCAGTCATAAACCAGTTATAATGTGAATGTCAGGAGACCCAAACCAAGTCAACCCCAACCAAACAGTATGTCATTCCTACGACTCTTTGGAAACATTTCTCATCCATGGTCATAAACCAGTTATAATGTGAATGTCAAGGAGACCCAAACCAAGTCAACTTCAGCAAACGGTATGTCATTCCTACGACTCTTTATGGGAAACTTTTCTCATCAGCGGTCATAAACCAGTTATAATGCAAAATCCCGGGAGACCCAAACCAATTCAACTTCAGCAAACAGTATGTCATTCCTACGACTCTTTGTGGGAAACATTTCTCATCCCAACGGTCATAAACCAGTTATAATGCGAATCCCAGGAGACCCAAACCAATTCAACTTCAGCAAACAGTATGTCATTCCTACGACTCTTTATGGGAAACATTTCTCATCAGCAGTCATAAACCAGTTATAATGTGAATGTCAGGAGACCCAAACCAAGTCCAACCAGCAAACAGTGTGTCATTCCTACGACTCTTTGTGGGAAACATTTCTCATCGGCAGTCATAAACCAGTTATAATGTGAATGTCAGGAGACCCAAACCAAGTCAACTGACAAAACAGTATGTCATTCCTACGACTCTTTATAGAAACATTTCTCATCAGCAGTCATAAGCCAGTTATAATGTGAATGTCAGGAGACCAAACCAATTGACAGCAAACAGTATGTCATTCCTACGACTCTTTATAGAAACATTTCTCATCAGCAGTCATAAATGATTATAATGTGAATGTCAGGAGACCCAAACCAAGTCAACCCCGGCAAACAGTATGTCGTTCCACCGACTCTTTATGAGAAGCATTTCTCATCGGCAGTCGCCAAACCAGTTATAATGCGAATGTCAGGAGACCCAAACCAAGTCAACTTCAGCAAACAGTATGTCATTCCTACGACTCTTTATGAAACATTTCTCATCGGCAGTCATAAACCAGTTGTAATGCGAATGTCGGAGAACCAAGCCAAGTCAACTTCAGCAAACAGTATGTCATTCCTACGACTCTTTATGGGAAACATTTCTCATCAGCAAGAGTCATAAACCGGTTATAATGTGAATGTCGGGAGACCCAAACCAAGTCAAATTCAGCAAACAGTATGTCATTCCTACGACTCTATAGGAAACTTTTCTCATCAGCAGTCATAAACCAGTTATAATGTGAATGTCAGGAGACCCAAACCAAGTCAAATTCAGCAAACAGTATGTCATTCCTACGACTCTGGGAAACTTTTCTCATCAGCAGTCATAAACAGTTATAATGTAGATATCAGGAGAGCCCAAACCAAGTCAACTTCAGCAAACAGTATGTCATTCCTACGACTCTTTATGGGAAACATTTCTCATCAGCAGTCATAAACCAGTTATAATGTGAATGTCAGGAGACCCAAACCAAGTCAACTTCAGCAAACAGTATGTCATTCCTACGACTCTGTAGGAAACTTTTCTCATCGCTTGATCATAAACCAGTTATAATGTGAATGTCAGGAGACCCAAACCAAGTCAAATTCAGCAAACAGTATATCATTCCTACGACTCTATAGGAAACTTTTCTCATCAGCAGTCATAAACCAGTTATAATATGAATGTCGAGAGACCCAAACCAAGTCCAACTTCAACAAACAGTATGTCATTCCTACGACTCTTTATGGGAAACATTTCTCATCAGCAGTCCTCAGCAGTTATAATGTGAATGTCCAGGGGCCAAACCAAGTCAAATTCAGCAAACGGTATGTCATTCCTACGACTCTCTAGGAAACTTTTCTCATCAGCAGTCATAAACCAGTTATAATGTGAATGTCGGGAGACCCAAGCAAGTCAACTTCAGCAAACAGTATGTCATTCCTACGACTCTTTATGGGAAACATTTCTCATCAGCAGTCATAAACCAGTTATAATGTGAATGTCAGGGAGACCCGACAAGTCAAATTCAGCAAACAGTATGTCATTCCTACGACTCTGTAGGAAACTTTTCTCATCAGCAGTCATAAACCAGTTATAATGTGAATGTCGGGAGACCCAAACCAAGTCAGCAGCAAACAGTATGTCATTCCTACGACTCTTTATGGGAAACATTTCTCATCAGCAGTCATAAACCAGTTATAATGTGAATGTCGGGAGACCCAAACCAAGTCAAATTCAGCAAACAGTGTATGTCATTCCTACGACTCTATAGGAAACTTTTCTCATCAGCAGTCATAAACCAGTTATAATGTGAATGTCAGGAGACCCAAACCAAAGTCAACTTCAATAAACAGTATGTCGTTTCTACGACTCTTTATGGGAAACATTTCTCATCAGCAGTCATAAACCAGTTATAATGTGAATGTCAGGAGACCCAAACCAAGTCAAATTCAGCAAACAGTATGTCATTCCTACGACTCTATAGGAAACTTTTCTCATCAGCAGTCATAAACCAGTTATAATGTGAATGTCAGGAGACCCAAACCAAGTCAACTTCAGCAAACAGTATGTCATTCCTACGACTCTATAGGAAACATTTCTCATCAGCAGTCATAAACCAGTTATAGTACGAATGTCAGGAGACCCAAACCAAGTCAAATTCAGCAAACAGTATGTCATTCCTACGACTCTATAGAAGCTTTTCTCATCAGCAGTCATAAACCAGTTATAATGTGAATGTCAGGAGACCCAAACCAAGTCAAATTCTATTAAACGGTATGTCATTCCTACGACTCTATGCAAACTTTTCTCATCAGCAGTCATAAACCAGTTATAATGTGAATGTCGGAGACCCAAACCAAGTCAACTTCAGCAAACAGTATGCTCATTCCTACGACTCTTTATGGGAAACATTTCTCATCGGCAGTCATAAACCAGTTATAATGTGAATGTCAGGAGACCCAAACCAAGTCCAAATTCCAGCAAACGGTATGTCATTCCTACGACTCTATAGGAAACTTTTCTCATCAGCAGTCATAAACCAGTTATAATGTGAATGTCAGGAGACCCAAACCAAGTCAACTTCAGCAAACAGTATGTCATTCCTACGACTCTTTATGGGAAACATTTCTCATCAGCAGTCATAAACCAGTTAATGTGAATGTCAGGAGACCCAAACCAAGTCAACTTCAGCAAACAGTATGTCATTCCTACGACTCTTTATGGGAAACATTTCTCATCAGCAGTCATAAACCAGTTATAATGTGAATGTCGGGAGACCCAAACCAAGTCAAATTCAGCAAACAGTATGTCATTCCTACGACTCTATGAAACTTTTCTCATCAGCAGTCATAAACCAGTTATAATGTAGATATCAGGAGACCCAAGCAAGTCAGCAGCAAACAGTATGTCATTCCTACGACTCTTGGCAAAACATTTCTCATCAGCAGTCATAAACCAGTTATAATGTGAATGTCCAAGAACCCAAACCAAGTCAACCCAACTTAAACAGTATGTCATTCCTACGACTCTTTATGAGAAACATTTCTCATCAGCAGTCATAAACCAGTTATAATGTGAATGTCAGGAGCCCAAACCAAGTCCTTCAGCAAACAGTATGTCATTCCTACGACTCTTTGTGGGAAACATTTCTCATCAGCAGTCATAAACCAGTTATAATGCGAATGTCAGGAGACCCAAACCAAGTCAACTTCAGCAAACAGTATGTGTCATTCTACGACTCTATAGGAAACATTTCTCATCAGCGGTCATAAACCAGTTATAATGTGAATGTCGGGAGACCCAAACCAAGTCAACTTCAGCAAACAGTATGTCATTCCTACGACTCTTTATGGGAAACATTTCTCATCAGCGGTCATAAACCAGTTATAATGTGAATGTCAGGAGACCCAAACCAAGTCAACTTCAGCAAACAGTATGTCATTCCTACGACTCTTTGTGGGAAACTTTTCTCATCGGCAGGTCATAAACCAGTTATAATGCGAATGTCAGGAGACCCAAACCAAGTCAACTTCAGCAAACAGTATGTCATTCCTACGACTCTATAGGAAACATTTCTCATCAGCAGTCATAAACCAGTTATAATGTGAATGTCAGGAGACCCAAACCAAGTCAACTTCAGCAAACGGTATGTCATTCCTACGACTCTTTATGGGAAACTTTTCTCATCAGCAGTCATAAACCAGTTATAATGCGAATGGAGACCCAAACCAAGTCAACTTCAGCAAACAGTATGTCATTCCTACGACTCTGGGAAACTTTCTCATCAGCAGTCATAAACCAGTTATAATGTGAATGTCAGAACCCAAACCAAGTCAACTTCAGCAAACAGTATGTCATTCCTACGACTCTTTGCAAAACATTTCTCATCACTTCAGTCATAAACCAGTTATAATGCGAATGTCAGGAGCCCAAACCAAGTCAACTTCAACCAAACAGTATGTCATTCCTACGACTCTATAGGAAACATTTCTCATCAGCAGTCATAAACCAGTTATAATGTGAATGTCAGAAGACCCAAACCAAGTCAACTTCAGCAAACAGTATGTCATTCCTACGACTCTTTGTGGGAAACATTTCTCATCGGCAGTCATAAACCAGTTATAATGTGAATGTCAGGAGACCCAAACCAAGTCAGCTTCAGCAAACAGTATGTCATTCCTACGACTCTTTTGCAGAAACATTTCTCATCAGCAGTCATAAACCAAAGTTGTAATGCGAATGTCAGGAGACCCAAACCAAGTCAACTTCAGCAAACAGTATGTCATTCCTACGACTCTGTAAGGCTTGTTTCTCATCGGCAGTCATAAACCAGTTATAATGTGAATGTCGGGAGACCCAAACCAAGTCAACTTCAGCAAACGGTATGTCATTCCTACGACTCTTTATGAGAAACATTTCTCGTGGCGGTGTAAACCAGTTATAATGCGAATCCCCGGGAGACCCAAACCAATTCAACTTCAGCAAGCAGTATGTCA
The DNA here is from genome assembly GCA_037127315.1 of Ascarosepion bandense. NCBI lineage: Eukaryota > Metazoa > Mollusca > Cephalopoda > Sepiida > Sepiidae > Ascarosepion > Ascarosepion bandense. The sequence goes on from JBBBDQ010013910.1 coordinate 45,912, forward strand.
TTCCTACGACTCTTTATGGGAAACATTTCTCGTCAGCAGTCATAAACCAGTTATAATGTGAATGTCAGGAGACCAAACCAAGTCAACTTCAGCAAACAGTATGTCATTCCTGCGACTCTTTATGGAAACATTTCTCATCAGCAGTCATAAACCAGTTATAATGTGAGAATGTCGGAGACCCAAACCAAGTCAACTTCAGCAAACAGTGTGTCATTCACCGACTCTTTATGGGAAACATTTCTCATCGGCAGTCATAAACCAGTTATAATGTGAATGTCAGGAGACCCAAACCAAGTCCAACCCCAGCAAACAGTACATCATTCCTACGACTCTATAGGAAACATTTCTCATCAGCAGTCGCAAACCAGTTGTAATGTGAATGTCCAGGAGGCCAAACCAAGTCAACTTCAGCAAACAGTATGTCATTCCTACGACTCTATAGAAACATTTCTCCATCGGCAGTCATAAACCAGTTATAATGTGAATGTCGGGAGACCCAAACCAAGTCAACTTCAGCAAACAGTGTGTCATTCCTACGACTCTTTATGGGAAACATTTCTCATCAGCAGTCATAAACCAGTTATAGTAAAATCCCAGGAGACCCAAACCAATTCAACTTCAGCAAACAGTATGTCATTCCTACGACTCTTTACAAGGCATTTCTCATCAGCAGTCATAAACCAGTTATAATGTGAATGTCGGGAGACCCAAACCAAGTCAGCAGCAAACAGTATGTCATTCCTACGACTCTTTATGGAAACATTTCTCATCAGCAGTCATAAACCAGTTATAATGCGAATGTCAGGAGACCCAAACCAAGTCCTTCAGCAAACAGTATGTCATTCCTACGACTCTATGGAAACATTTCTCATCAGCAGTCATAAACCAGTTATAATGTGAATGTCAGGAGACCCAAACCAAGTCAACCAGCAAACAGTATGTCATTCCTACGACTCTTTATGGGAAACATTTCTCATCAACAGTCATAAACCAGTTATAATGCGAATCCCGGGAGACCCAAACCAATTCAACTTCAGCAAACGGTTGTCATTCCTACGACTCTTTATGAGAAACATTTCTCATCAGCAGTCATAAACCAGTTATAATGCGAATGTCAGGAGACCCAAACCAAGTCAACTTCCTTAAACAGTATGTCATTCCTACGACTCTATAGGAAACATTTCTCATCAGCAGTCATAAACCAGTTTATAATTTGAATGTCAGGAGACCCAAACCAAGTCAACTTCAGCAAACAGTATGTCATTCCTACGACTCTTTACTGGGAAACATTTCTCATCAGCAGTCATAAACCAGTTATAATGTGAATGTCAGGGCAAACCAAGTCAGCAGCAAGCAGTATGTCATTCCTACGACTCTTTATGGGAAACATTTCTCATCAGCAGTCATAAACCAGTTATAATGTGAATGTCCAGGAGCCAAACCAAGTCAACTTCAGCAAACAGTATGTCATTCCTACGACTCTTTGAAGCATTTCTCATCAGCAGTCATAAACCAGTTATAATGCGAATGTCAGGAGACCCAAACCAAGTCAGCAGCAAACGGTATGTCATTCCCACCGACTCTATAGGAAACATTTTCTCATCGGCAGTCATAAACCAGTTATAATGTGAATGTCAGGAGACCCAAGCCAAGTCAACTTCAGCAAACAGTATGTCATTCCTACGACTCTTTATGAAACATTTCTCATCAGCAGTCATAAACCAGTTATAATACGAATCCCAGGAACCCAAACCAATTCAACTTCAGCAAACAGTATGTCATTCCTACGACTCTTTGTAGAAACATTTCTCATCAGCAGTCATAAACCAGTTTATAATGCGAATCCCGGAGACCCAAACCAATTCAACTTCAGCAAACAGTATGTCATTCCTACGACTCTTTATGGTATTTCTACATCAGCAGTCATAAACCAGTTATAATGCGAATCCCAGGAGACCCAAACCAATTCAACTTCAACCGACAGTATGTCATTCCTACGACTCTTTATGGGAAACATTTCTCATCAGCAGTCATAAACCAGTTATAATGCGAATCCCGGGAGACCCAAACCAATTCAACTTCAGCAAACAGTATGTCATTCCTACGACTCTTTATAGGAAACATTTCTCATCGGCAGTCATAAATGAGTTATAATACCGAATCCAGGAGATGACCAATTCAACTTCAGCAAACAGTATGTCATTCCTACGACTCTTTATGAGGCTTGTTCTCATCAGCAGTCATAAACCAGTTATAATGCGAATCCCGGGAGACCCAAACCAATTCAACTTCAGCAAACAGTACTATGTCATTCCTACGACTCTTTATGGGAAACATTTCTCATCAGCAGTCATAAACCAGTTACTAATGTGAATGTCAGGAGACCCAAACCAATTCAACCCCAGCAAACAGTATGTCATTCCTACGACTCTATAGGAAACATTTCTCATCAACGGTCATAAACCAGTTATAATGTGAATGTCAGGAGACCCAAACCAAGTCAACCTTAAACAGTATATCATTCTACGACTCTTTATGGGAAACATTTCTCATCAGCAGTCATAAACCAGTTATAATGCGAATCCCGGGAGACCCAAACCAATTCAACTTCAGCAAACAGTATGCTCATTCCTACGACTCTTTAGCGGAAACATTTCTCATCGGCAGTCATAAACCAGTTATAATGTGAATGTCAGGAGACCCAAACCAAGTCAACTTCAGCAAACAGTATGTCATTCCTACGACTCTTTATGGGAAACATTTCTCATCAGCAGTCATAAACCAGTTATAATGCGAATGTCAGGAGACCCAAACCAAGTCAACTTCAGCAAACAGTATGCTCATTCCTACGACTCTATGAAACATTTCTCTCGTAGCAGTCATAAACCAGTTATAATGTGAATGTCAGGAGACCCAAACCAAGTCAACTTCCAACCGAGCAGTGTGTCATTCCTACGACTCTTTGTAGGAAACATTTCTCATCAGCAGTCATAAACCAGTTATAATGCGAATCCAGGAGACCCTTGCGACAATTCAACTTCGGCAAACAGTATGTCATTCCTACGACTCTTTATGGGAAACATTTCTCATCAGCAGTCATAAACCAGTTATAATGTGAATGTCGGGAGACCCAAACCAAGTCAACTTCAGCGACAGTATGTCATTCCTACGACTCTTTATGGGGGAAACATTTCTCATCGGCAGTCATAAACCAGTTATAATGTGAATGTCAGGGAGCCCAAAACCAAGTCAACTTCAGCAAACAGTATGTCATTCCTACGACTCTTTATGGGGAAACTTTTCTCATCAGCAGCAGTCATAAACCAGTTATAATGCGAATCCCCGGGAGACCCAAACCAATTCAACTTCAGCAAGCATTATGTCATTCCTACGACTCTTTATGGGAAACATTTCTCATCAGCAGTCATAAACCAGTTATAATGCGAATCACGGGAGACCCAAACCAATTCAACTTCAGCAAACAGTATGTCATTCCTACGACTCTTTATGGGAAACATTTCTCATCAGCAGTCATAAACCAGTTATAATGTGAATGTCAGGAGACCCAAACCAAGTCAACTTCAGCAAACAGTATGTCATTCCTACGACTCTTTATGAAACATTTCTCATCAGCAGTCATAAACCAGATTATAATGTGAATGTCAGGAGACCCAAACCAAGTCAACTTCAGCAAACAGTATGTCATTCCTACGACTCTTTATGGGAAACATTTCTCGTAAGCGGTCATAAACCAGTTATAATGTGAATGTCAGGAGACCCAAACCAAGTCAACTTCAGCAAACAGTATGTCATTCCTACGACTCTTTGTAGGAAACATTTCTCATCAGCAGTCATAAACCAGTTATAATGTGAATGTCAGGAGACCCAAACCAAGTCAACTTCAGCAAACAGTATGTCATTCCTACGACTCTTTATGGGAAACATTTCTCATCAGCGGTCATAAACCAGTTCTAAATACCCGAATGTCAGGAGACCCAAACCAAGTCAACCCCAGCAAACAGTATGTCATTCCTACGACTCTTTATGGAAGCATTTCTCATCGGCAGTCATAAACCAGTTATAATGCGAATGTCAGAGAACCAAACCAAGTCAACTTCAGCAAACAGTATGTCCATTCCTACGACTCTTTATGGGAAACTTTTCTCATCAGCAGTCATAAACCAGTTATAATGTGAATGTCGGGAGACCCAAACCAAGTCGGAAATTCAATAAACAGTATGTCATTCCTACGACTCTATGGGAAACGTTTCTCATCAGCAGTCATAAACCAGTTATCAATGCGAATCCCGGAAGACCCAAACCAATTCAGCAGCAAAACGGTATGTCATTCCTACGACTCTATGGGAAACATTTCTCATCAGCAGTCATAAACCAGTTATAATGCGAATCCCGGGAGACCCAAACCAATTCAACTTCAGCAAACAGTATGTCATTCCTACGACTCTTTATGGGAAACATTTCTCATCAGCAGTCATAAACCAGTTATAATACGAATCCCGGAGACCCAAACCAATTCAACTTCAGCAAACAGTATGTCATTCCTACGACTCTTTATGGAAACATTTCTCATCTGACAGTCATAAACCAGTTATGATGTGAATGTCAGGGGCCAAACCAAGTCAACTTCAACCCGACAGTATGTCATTCCTACGACTCTATGGAAACATTTCTCGTAAACGGTCATAAACCAGTTATAATGCGAATGTCAGGAGACCCAAGCCAAGTCAACTTCAGCAAACAGTATGTCATTCCTACGACTCTTTATGGGAAACATTTCTCATCAGCAGTCATAAACCAGTTATAATGTGAATGTCAGGAGACCCAAACCAAGTCAACTTCAGCAAACGGTATATCATTCCTACGACTCTTTATAGGAAACATTTCTCATCGGCAGTCATAAACGGTTATAATGTGAATGTCGGGAGACCCAAACCAAGTCAACTTCAACAAACAGTATGTCATTCCTACGACTCTATGGGAAACATTTCTCATCAGCAGTCATAAACCAGTTATAATGCGAATGTCAGGAGACCCAAACCAAGTCAACTTCAGCAAACAGTATGTCATTCCTACGACTCTTTATGGGAAACATTTCTCATCAGCAGTCATAAACCAGTTATAATGTGAATGTCAGGAGACCCAAACCAAGTCAACTTCAGCAAACAGTATGTCATTCCTACGACTCTATGGGAAACATTTCTCATCAACAGTCGTAAACTTGATTATAATGCACGAATCCCAGGAGACCCAAACCAATTCAACTTCAGCAAGCAATATGTCATTCCCTACGACTCTTTAGCAGAAACATTTCTCATCAGCAGTCATAAACCAGTTATAATGTGAATGTCAGGAGACCAAACCAAGTCAACTTCAGCAAACGGTATATGTTCATAAACTCTATGGGAAACATTTCTCATCGGCAGTCATAAACCAGTTATAATGCGAATGTCAGGAGACCCAAACCAATTCAACCAACCGACAGTATGTCATTCCTACGACTCTACCAAAACATTTCTCATCAGCAGTCATATTGATTATAATGTGAATGTCAGGAGACCCAAACCAAGTCAACTTCAATAAACGGTATGTCATTCCTGCGACTCTTTTATGGGAAACATTTCTCATCAGCAGTCATAAACCAGTTATAATGCGAATCCCGGGAGACCCAAACCAATTCAACTTCAGCAAACAGTATGTCATTCCTACGACTCTTTATGAAACATTTCTCATCGGCAGTCATAAACCAGTTATAATGTGGATATGGAACTGAAAACCAAGTCAACTTCAGCAAACAGTATGTCATTCCTACGACTCTTTGCGGGAAACATTTCTCATCGGCAGTCATAAACCAGTTATAATGCGAATCCCGGGAGACCCAAACCAATTCAACTTCAACAAACAGTATGTCATTCCTACGACTCTTTATGGAAACATTTCTCATCAGCAGTCATAAACCAGTTATAATGCGAATCCCGGGAGACCCAAACCAATTCAACTTCAGCAAACAGTATGTCATTCCTACGACTCTTCTTAGGAAACATTTCTCATGTGATCTTAATGATTATAATGTGAATGTCAGAATGAAGCAAGTCAACTTCAGCAAACAGTATGTCATTCCTACGACTCTTTATGGGAAACATTTCTCATCAGCGGTCATAAACCAGTTATAATGTGAATGTCAGGAGACCCAAACCAAGTCAACTTCAGCAAACAGTGTCATTCCTACGACTCTATGGGAAACATTTCTCATCAGCAGTCATAAACCAGTTATAATGCGAATGTCAGGAGACCCAAACCAATTCAGCTTCAGCAAACAGTATGTCATTCCTACGACTCTATAGGAAACATTTCTCATCAGCAGTCATAAACCAGTTATAATGTGAATGTCAGGAGACCCAAACCAAGTCAACTTCAGCAAACAGTGTCATTCCTACGACTCTTTATGGGAAACATTTCTCATCAGCAGTCATAAACCAGTTATAATGTGAATGTCGGGAGACTCAAACCAAGTCAACTTCAGCAAACAGTATGTCATTCCTACGACTCTTTATAGAAACATTTCTCATCAGCAGTCATAAACCAGTTATAATGTGAATGTCGGGAGACTCAAACCAAGTCAACTTCAACCAAACAGTATGTCATTCCTACATTCTTTATGGGAAACATTTCTCATCAGCAGTCATAAACCAGTTATAATGTGAATGTCAGGAGACTCAAACCAAGTCAACTTCAGCAAACAGTATGTCATTCCTACGACTCTTCGCAAAACATTTCTCATCAGCAGTCATAAACCAGTTATAATGTGAATGTCAGGAGACTCAAACCAAGTCAACTTCAGCAAACAGTATGTCATTCCTACGACTCTATGGAAACATTTCTCATCAGCAGTCATAAACCAGTTATAATACGAATGTCAGAGCCCAAACCGGTCCAACCCCAGCAAACAGTATGTCATTCCTACGACTCTATGGGAAACATTTCTCATCAGCAGTCATAAACCAGTTATGATAACGAATGTCAGGAGACCCAAACCAAGTCAACTTCAGCAAACAGTGTCATTCCTACGACTCTTTATGGGAAACTTGTTCTCATCAGCAGTCATAAACCAGTTATAATGTGAATGTCAGGAGACCCAAACCAAGTCAACTTCGGCAAACATTATGTCATTCCTACGACTCTATGGAAACATTTCTCATCAGCAGTCATAAACCAGTTATAATGCGAATGTCAGGAGACCCAAACCAATTCAACTTCAGCAAACAGTATGTCATTCCTACGACTCTATGGGAAACATTTCTCATCAGCAGTCATAAACCAGTTATAATGTGAATGTCAGGAGACCCAAACCAAGTCAACTTCAGCAAACAGTATGTCATTCCTACGACTCTGTAGAAGCATTTCTCATCAGCAGTCATAAACCAGTTATAATGCGAATGTCAGGAGACCCAAACCAATTCAACTTCAGCAAACGGTATGTCGTTCCTACGACTCTATGGAAACATTTCTCATCAGCAGTCATAAACCAGTTATAATGTGAATGTCGGGAGACCCAAACCAAGTCAACTTCAGCAAACAGTATGTCATTCCACCGACTCTATGGGAAACATTCTCATCGGCAGTCATAAACCAGTTATAATGCGAATGTCGGGAGACCCAAACCAATTCAACTTCAGCAAACAGTATGTCATTCCTACGACTCTATGGGAAACATTCTCATCGGCAGTCACTAAGAGCGGATTATAATGCAGATGTCGGAAATTGACAAATCCTTCGCTGGCAAACAGTATGTCATTCCTACGACTCTACGGAAACATTTCTCATCAGCGGTCATAAACCAGTTATAATGCGAATGTCAGGAGACCCAAACCAAGTCAACTTCAGCAAACAGTATGTCATTCCTGCAAACTCTACGGAAGCATTTCTCATCAGCAGTCATAAACCGGATTATAATGCGAATGTCAGGAGACCCAAACCAATTCAACTTCAGCAAACAAAGTATGTCATTCCTACGACTCTATGGGAAACATTTCTCATCAGCGGTCATAAACCAGTTATAATGCGAATGTCGGGAGACCCAAACCAATTCAACTTCAGCAAACAGTATGTCATTCCTACGACTCTATGGGAAACATTTCTCATCGGCAGTCATAAACCAGTTATAATGCGAATGTCCAGGAGACCCAAACCAAGTCAACTTCAGCAAACAGTATGTCATTCCTACGACTCTGTGGGAAACATTTCTCATCAGCAGTCATAAACCAAATTATAATGCGAATGTCGGAGACCCAAACCAAGTCAGCAGCAAACAGTATGTCGTTCACACCACGACTCTATGGAAACATTTCTCATCAGCAGTCATAAACCAGTTATAATGAATGTCAGGAGACCCAAACCAAGTCGGCTTCCTTAAACCCAATGTATCATTCCCTACGACTCTATAGGAAACATTTCTCATCAGCAGTCATAAACCAGTTATAATGTGAATGTCAGGAGACCCAAACCAAGTCAACTTCAGCAAACAGTATGTCATTCCTACGACTCTTTATGGGAAACATTTCTCATCAGCAGTCATAAACCAGTTATAATGCGAATCCTGGAGACCCAAACCACCAACTTCAGCAAACAGTATGTCATTCCTACGACTCTTTATGGGAAACATTTCTCATCAGCAGTCATAAACCAGTTATAATGCGAATGTCAGGAGACCCAAACCAAGTCAACTTCAGCAAACAGTATTATCATTCCTACGACTCTATAGGAAACATTTCTCATCAGCAGTCATAAACCAGCGCCATAATTTGAATGTCAGGAGACCCAAACCAAGTCAACTTCAGCAAACAGTATGTCATTCCTACGACTCTTTATGGGAAACATTTCATCAGCAGTCATAAACCAGTTATAATGTGAATGTCAGAGACCCAAACCAAGTCAACTTCAATAAAACAGTATGTCATTCCTTACGACTCTTATAAACATTTCTCATCAGCAGTCATAAACCAGTTATAATGTGAATGTCAGAGACCCAAACCAAGTCAACTTCAGCAAACAGTATGTCATTCCTACGACTCTTTATGGGAAACATTTCTCATCAGCAGTCATAAACCAGTTATAATGCGAATGTCAGGAGACCCAAACCAAGTCAACTTCAGCAAACAGTATGTCATTCCTACGACTCTATAGGAAACATTTCTCATCAGCAGTCATAAACCAGTTATAATGTGAATGTCAGGAGACCCAAACCAAGTCAACTTCAGCAAACAGTAAGGTCATTCAAATGACTCTTTTATGGGAAACATTTCTCATCAGCAGTCATAAACCAGTTATAATGCGAATCCCGGGAGACCCAAACCAATTCAACTTCAGCAAACAGTATGTCATTCTCATTGACTCTTTATGGGAAACATTTCATCAGCAGTCATAAACCAGTTATAATGCGAATCCCGGGAGACCCAAACCATTCAACTTCAGCAAACAGTATGTCATCTCCACGACTCTTATAAAACATTTCTCATCAGCAGTCATAAACCAGTTATAATGCGAATCCCGGGAGACCCAAACCAATTCAACTTCAGCAAACAGTATGTCATTCCTACGACTCTTTATGGGAAACATTTCTCATCAGCAGTCATAAACCAGTTATAATGCGAATCCCGGGAGACCCAAACCAATTCAACTTCAGCAAACAGTATGTCATTCCTACGACTCTTTATGGGAAACATTTCATCAGCAGTCATAAACCAGTTATAATGCGAATCCGGGAGACCCAAACCAATTCAACTTCAGCAAACAGTATGTCATTCCTACGACTCTTTATGGGAAACATTTCTCATCAGCAGTCATAAACCAGTTATAATGCGAATCCCGGGAGACCCAAACCAATTCAACTTCAGCAAACAGTATGTCATTCTACGACTCCTTATGGGAAACATTTCTCATCAGCAGTCATAAACCAGTTATAATGTGAATGTCAGGAGACCCAAACCAATTCAACTTCAGCAAACAGTATGTCATCTTAATGACTCTCATAGGAAACATTTCTCATCAGCAGTCATAAACCAGTTATAATGTGAATGTCAGGAGACCTAAACCAAGTCAGCCTCAGCAAACAGTATGTCATTCCTACGACTCTTTATGGAAAACATTTCATCAGCAGTCATAAACCAGTTATAATGCGAATCCCGGGAGACCCAAACCAATTCAACTTCAGCAAACAGTATGTCATTCCTACGACTCTTTATGGGAAACATTTCTCATCAGCAGTCATAAACCAGTTATAATGTGAATGTCAGGAGACCCAAACCAAGTCAACTTCAGCAAACAGTATGTCATTCCTACGACTCTTTATGGGAAACATTTCTCATCAGCAGTCATAAACCAGTTATAATGAATGTCAGGAGACCCAAACCAAGTCAACTTCAGCAAACAGTATGTCATTCCTACGACTCTATAGGAAACATTTCTCATCAGCAGTCATAAACCAGTTATAATGTGAATGTCAGGAGACCCAAACCAAGTCAACTTCAGCAAACAGTATGTCATTCCTACGACTCTTTATGGGAAACATTTCTCATCAGCAGTCATAAACCAGTTATAATGCGAATCCCGGGAGACCCAAACCAATTCAACTTCAGCAAACAGTATGTCATTCCTACGACTCTTTATGGGAAACATTTCTCATCAGCAGTCATAAACCAGTTATAATGTGAATGTCAGGAGACCCAAACCATGTCACCCCAGGAACAGTATGTCATTCCTACGACTCTTTATGGGAAACATTTCTCATCAGCAGTCATAAACCAGTTATAATGAATGCCAGGAGACCCAAACCAAGTCAACTTCAGTAAACAGCATGTCATTCTACGACTCTTGAAACTTTTCTCATCAGCAGTCATAAACCAGTTATAATGCGAATCCCGGGAGACCCAAACCAATTCAACTTCAGCAAACAGTATGTCATTCCTACGACTCTTTATGGGAAACATTTTCATCAGCAGTCATAAACCAGTTATAATGCGAATCCCGGGAGACCTAAACCAATTCAACTTCAGCAAACAGTATGTCATTCCTACGACTCTTTATGGGAAACATTTCTCATCAGCAGTCATAAACCAGTTACACGTGAATGTCAGGAGACCCAAACCAAGTCAACTTCAGCAACAGTATGTCATTCCTACGACTCTTATGGGAAACATTTCTCATCAGCAGTCATAAACCAGTTATAATGTGAATGTCAGGAGACCCAAACCAAGTCAACTTCAGCAAACAGTATGTCATTCCTACGACTCTTTATGGGAAACATTTCTCATCAGCAGTCATAAACCAGTTATAATGTGAATGTCAGGAGACCCAAACCAAGTCAACTTCAGCAAACAGTATGTCATTCCTACGACTCTTTATGGGAAACATTTCTCATCAGCAGTCATAAACCAGTTATAATGTGAATGTCAGGAGACCCAACCAAGTCAACTTCAGCAAACAGTATGTCATTCCTACGACTCTTATATGCAACATTTCTCATCAGCAGCCATAAACCAGTTATAATGCGAATGTCAGGAGACCCAAACCAAGTCAACTTCAGCAAACAGTATGTCATTCCTACGACTTTATGGGAAACATTTCTCATCAGCAGTCATAAACCAGCATGGTAATGCGAATGTCAGGAGAACCAAACCAAGTCAACTTCAGCAAACAGTATGTCATTCCTACGACTCTTTATGGGAAACTTTTTCATCAGCAGTCATAAACCAGTTATAATGTGAATGTCAGGAGACCCAAACCAAGTCAAATTCAGCAAACAGTATGTCATTCCTACGACTCTATAGAAACATTTCTCATCAGCAGTCATAAACCAGTTATAATGCGAATCCCGGGAGACCCAAACCAATTCAACTTCAGCAAACAGTATGTCATTCCTACGACTTATGGGAAACATTTCTCATCAGCAGTCATAAACCAGTTATAATGCGAATCCCGGGAGACCCAAACCAATTCAACTTCAGCAAAATGGCAGTATACAATATTCCTACGACTCTTTATGGGAAACATTTCTCATCAGCAGTCATAAACCAGTTATAATGCGAATCCCGGGAGACCCAAACCAATTCAACTTCAGCAAACAGTATGTCATTCCTACGACTCTTTATGGGAACATTTCTCATCAGCAGTCATAAACCAGTTATAATGTGAATGTCAGGAGACCCAAACCAAGTCAACTTCAGCAAACAGTATGTCATTCCTAATGACTCTATAAAACATTTCTCATCAGCAGTCATAAACCAGTTATAATGCGAATGTCAGGAGACCAAACCAAGTCAACTTCAGCAAACAGTATGTCATTCCTACGACTCTTTATGGGAAACATTTCTCATCAGCAGTCATAAACCAGTTATAATGTGAATGTCAGGAGACCCAAACCAAGTCAACTTCAGCAAACAGTATGTCATTCCTACGACTCTTTATGGGAAACATTTCTCATCAGCAGTCATAAACCAGTTATAATGTGAATGTCAGGAGACTCAAACCAAGTCAACTTCAGCAAACAGTATGTCATTCCTACGACTCTATGGGAAACATTTCTCATCAGCAGTCATAAACCAGTTATAATGCGAATGTCAGGAGACCCAAACCAAGTCAACTTCAGCAAACAGTATGTCATTCCTACGACTCTTTATGTGGGAAACATTTCTCATCAGCAGTCATAAACCAGTTATAATGTGAATGTCAGAGACCCAAACCAAGTCAACTTCAGCAAACAGTATGTCATTCCTACGACTCTATGGGAAACATTTCTCATCAGCAGTCATAAACCAGTTATAATGCGAATCC
>JBBBDQ010013920.1:0-17642 GCA_037127315.1 Ascarosepion bandense
TGATAAATAAATTGTTTTTGTAAATATCTGCAAACGTCGATTAAACGATGTATGCAAGTAACAACCAAGTGTTGCTTGTAAATGATGTAATTGTTTTATTAAATATCCTACAAGCATCGATTAAACGATGTATTGCAGTAATAACCAAGTGTTGCTTGTAAATGATATAAGTGTTTATTAAATATCTTAAACGTCGATTAAACGATGTATTGCAAGTAACCAACCAAGTGTTGCTTGTAAACAGTGTAGGTATTTTGTAAATATCTACAAACGTCGATTAAACGATGTAGCGCAAGTAACCAATAAGTCATTTTAGCATAAATGATATAAGTGTTTTATTAAATATCTACAAACGTCGATTAAACTTGATGTATTGCAATAACCAACCAGTGTTGCTTGTAATGATCTAGCTCCAACAAAATATCTACAAACGTCGATTAAACGATGTCATACGAAAGCCGTAACCAACGGTGTTGCTTGTAAATGATGTAAATTGTTTATTAAATATCATAGAAAAATAGTTAAACGTCTGTTGCAAGTAATAATAAAATTGTTGCTTGCAATGATGTAAGTGTTTTATAAATATCTGCAAACGTCGATTAAACGATGTATTGCAAGTAACCAATAAGTGTTTGCTTTTGTAAATGATGTAATTATTTTATTAAATATCCACAAACGTCGATTAAACGATGTATTGCAAGTAACCAACCAAGTGTTGCGTAAATGATGGTATTTTATTAAATATCTACAAACGTCGATTAAACGGTATTGCAAGTAATAACCAAGTGTTGCTTGTAAATGATGTAAATTGTTTTATTAAATATCTACAAACGTCGATTAAACGTGTATTACAGTAACCAACCAAGTGTTGCTTGTAATGATGTAATTGTTTTATTAAATATCTGTTGTCGAATTCAAGCATTGTATTGCAAGTAACAACCAAGTCGTGCTTGTAAATGATGTAAATTGTTTTATTAAATATCTACAAACGTCGATTAAACGATGTATTTATGATAACCAACCAAGTGTTGCTTGTAAATGATGTAAATTGTTTTATTAAATATCTACAAACGTCGATTAAACGATGTATTGCAAGTAACCAACCAAGTGTTGCTTGTAAATGATGTAAATTGTTTTATTAAATATCTACAAACGTCGATTAAACGATGTTTTAAGTAAACAACCAATTGTTGCTTGTAAATGATGTAAATTGTTTTATTAAATATCTACAAACGTCGATTAAACGATAGCATTGCAATAACTAACCAAGTGTTGCTTGTAAATGATGTAAATTGTTTTATTAAATATCTACAAACGTCGTTAAACGATGTATTGCAAGTAATAACCAAGTGTTGCTTGTAAATGATGTAAATTGTTTTTATTAAATATCTACAAACGTCGATTAAACGATGTATTGCAAGCTAACCAACCAAGTGTTGCTTGTAAATGATGTAAATTGTTTTATTAAATATCTACAAACGTCAGTTAAAACGATGTATTGCAAGTAACCAACCAAGTGTTGCTTGTAAATGATGTAAATTGTTTATTAAATATCTACGAGCGTCAATTAAACGATCTATTGCAGTAATAACCAAGTGTTGCTTGTAAATGATGTAAATTGTTTTATTAAATATCTACAAACGTCGATTAAACATTGTATTGCAAGTAACCAACCAAGTGTTGCTTGTAAATGATGTAAATTGTTTTGTCGTATCTACAGCATCGATTAAACGTGCTTGTTGCAGTAACCAACCAAGTGTTGCTGTAAATGATGTAAATTGTTTTAATTAAATATCTACAAACGTCGATTAAACGATGTATTGCAAGTAACTTAACCCAAGTGTTGCTTGTAAATGATGTAAATTGTTTTATTAAATATCTACAAACGTCGATTAAACGATGTGTTGCAAGTAACCAACCAAGTGTTGCTTGTAAATGATGTAAATTGTTTTATTAAATATCTACAAACGTCGATTAAACGATGTATTGCAAGTAACCAACCAAGTGTTGCTTGTAAATGATGTAAATTGTTTCGTAAATATCTACAAACACGTCGATTAAACGATGTATTGCAAGTAACCAACCAAGTGTTGCTTGTAAATGATGTAAATTGTTTTGTTAAATATCTACAAATAATCGTTAAACGATGTGTTGCAAGTAACCAACCTAGTGTTGCTTGTAAATGATATGTAAATTGTTTTAATTAAATATCTACAAACGTCGATTAAACGATGTATTGCAAGTAACCAACCAAGTGTTGCTTGTAAATGATGTAATTGTTTATTAAATAATATACAAACGTCGATTAGCGATGTATTGCAAGTAACCAACCAAGTGTTGCTTGTAAATGATGTAAATTGTTTTATTAAATATCTACAAACGTCGATTAAACGATGTATTGCAAGTAACCAACCAAGTGTTGCTTGTAAATGATGTAAATTGTTTTATTAAATATCTACAAACGTCGATTAAACGATGTATTGCAAGTAACCAACCAAGTGTTGCTTGTAAATGATGTAAATTGTTTTATTAGTATCTATGACGTCGATTAAACGATGTATTGCAAGTAACCAACCAAGTGTTGCTTGTAAATGATGTAAATTGTTTTATTAAATATCTACAAACGTCGATTAAACATTGTATTGCAAGTAACCAACCAAGTGTTGCTTGTAAATGATGTAAATTGTTTATTAAATATCTACAAACGTCGATTAAACGATGTATTGCAAGTAGCAACAAGTGTTGCTTGTAAATGATGTAAATTGTTTTATTAAATATCTACAAACGTCGATTAAACGATGTATTGCAAGTAACAAAAGCAAGTGTTGCTTGTAAATGATGTAAATTGTTTTATTAAATATCTACAAACGTCGATTAAACGATGTATTGCAAGTAACCAACCAAGTGTTGCTTGTAAATGATGTAAATTGTTTATTAAATATCTGTAAACGTCGATTAAACGATGTGCAAGTAACCAACCAAGTGTTGCTTGTAAATGATGTAAATTGTTTAGTAAATATCTACAAACGTCGATTAAACGATGTATTGCAAGTAACCAACCAAGTGTTGCTTGTAAATGATGTAAATTGTTTTTTATTAAATATCTACAAACGTCGATTAAACGATGTGTTGCAAGTAACCAACCAAGTGTTGCTTGTAAATGATGTAAATTGTTTTATTAAATATCTACAAACGTCGATTAAACGATGTATTGCAAGTAACCAACCAAGTGTTGTAAATGATCCTGGTGTTTTTATTAAATATCTACAAACGTCGATTAAACGATGTATTGCAACACGATAACAACCAAGTGTTGCTTGTAAATGATGTAAATTGTTTTATTAAATATCTACAAACGTCGATTAAGTGTATTGCAAGTAACCAGCAAGTGTTGCTTGTAAATGATGTAAATTGTTTTATTAAATATCTACAAACGTCGATTAAACGATGTGCAAGTAACCAACCAAGTGTTGTAAATGATGTAAATTGTTTTATTAAATATCTACAAACGTCGATTAAACGATGTATTGCAAGTAACCAACCAAGTGTTGCTTGTAAATGATGTAAATTGCTGTGAAAATATCTACAAACGTCGATTAAACGATGTATTGCAAGTAACCAACCAAGTGTTGCTTGTAAATGATATAAATTGTTTTATTAAATATCTACAAACGTCGATTAAACGATATATTGCAAGTAACCAAGTGTTGCTTGTAATGATGTAAATTGTTTTATTAAATATCTACAAACGTCGATTAAACGATGTAATTGCAAGTAACAGCAAGTGTTGCTTGTAAATGATGTAAATTATTTTTATTAAATATCTACAAACGTCGATTAAACGATGTATTGCAAGTAACCAACCAAGTGTTGCTTGTAAATGATGTAAACATTTTATTAAATATCTACAAACGTCGATTAAACGATGTATTGCAAGTAACCAACCAAGTGTTGCTTGTAAATGATGTAATTGTTTTATTAAATATCTACAAACGTCGATTAAACGATGTATTGCAAGTAACCAACCAAGTGTTGCTTGTAAATGATGTAAATTGTTTTATTAAATATCTACAAACGTCGATTAAACGATGTATTGCAAGTAACCAACCAAGTGTTGCTTGTAAATGATGTAAATTGTTTTATTAAATATCTACAAACGTCAGTTAACAGTCATATTGCAAGTAACCAACCAAGTGTTGCTTGTAAATGATGCTAAATTGTTTTATTAAATATCTACAAACGTCGATTAAACGATGTATTGCAAGTAACCAACCAAGTGTTGCTTGTAAATGATGTAAATTGTTTTATTAAATATCTACAAACGTCGGGTCAATGATGTATTGCAAGTAACCAACTGTAAGTGTTGCTTGTAAATGATGTAAATTGTTTTATTAAATATCTACAAACGTCGATTAAACGATGTATTGCAGTAACCAACCATGATGTTGCTTGTAAATGATGTAAATTGTTTTATTAAATATCTACAAACGTCGATTAAACGATGTATTGCAGTAATAATAAGTGTTGTAAATGATGTAAATTGTTTTATTAAATATCTACAAACGTCGATTAAACGATGTATTGCAAGTAGCTCCAACCAAGTGTTGCTTGTAAATGATGTAAATTGTTTTATTAAGTATAAAACATCGATTCGACGACCAATGCGATACGCCAACTGGTAGTACGCGCTTGTAAATGATGGTGTTTATTGACTTCTTCTACAAACGTCAGTTAAACGATTGCTGGTACAGTAATAAATGTAAGTGTTTGACTTTAAATGATATCAAATGTTTTATTAAATATCTAAACGTCGATTCAACTTGTTGTATTTTTTTGCAATGTGCAACAAATGTTTGTACAAATGATGCTAAATTGTTTCTAAAAATATCTGACATCAACGATTAATTAATGCAATGTTGTTTCAGGTATTGCTGCAATGATGTAATTGTTTTAATAATACAAACGTCGATTAAACGATGTATGCAAGTAACCAACCAAGTGTTGCTTGTAAATGATGTAAATTGTTTATTAAATATCTACAAACGTCGATTAAACGATCCGTATTGCAAGTAACCAACCAAGTGTTGCTTTAAATGATGGTGTTTTATTAAATATCTGCAAACGTCGATTAAACGATGTTGCAAGTAACCAACCAAGTGTTGCTTGTAAATGATGTGGGAATTGTTTTATTAAATATCTACAAACGTCGATTAAACGATGTGTTGCAAGTAACCAACCAAGTGTTGCTTGTAAATGATCTAATTGTTTTTATTAAATATCTACAAACGTCGATTAAACGATGTATTGCAAGTAACCAACCAAGTATTTGGCATAAATGATGTAAATTGTTTTATTAAATATCTACAAACGTCGATTAAACGATGTATTGCAAGTAACCAACCAAGTGTTGCTTGTAAATGATGTAAATTGTTTTATTAAAATATCACAAGCGTCGATTAAACGATGTATTGCAAGTAACCAACCAAGTGTTGCTTGTGTAAATGATGTAAATTGTTTTATTAAATATCTACAAACGTCGATTAAACGATGTTGCAAGTAACCAACCAAGTGTTGCTTGTAAATGATGTAAATTGTTTTATTAAATATCTACAAACGTCGATTCAACGATGTATTGCGATAATAACCAACCAGAGAATATTTGCTTGTAAATGATATGTGTTTTATTAAATATCTACAAACGTCGATTAAACGATGCTTTATTTGCAAGTAACCAACCAAGTGTTTGCTTGTAAATGATGTAAATTGTTTTATTAAATATCTACAAACGTCGATTAAACGATGTATTGCAAGTAACCAACCAAGTGTTGCTTGTAAATGATGTAAATTGTTTTATTAAATATCTACAAACGTCGATTAAACGATGTATTGCAAGTAACCAACCAAGTGTTGCTTTAAATGATCAAATTGTTTTATTAAAATATCTACAAACGTCGATTAAACGATGTATTGCAAGTAACCAACCAAGTGTTGCTTGTAAATGATGTAAATTGTTTTATTAAATATCTACAAACGTCGATTAAACGATGTATTGCAAGTAACCAACCAAGTGTTGCTTGTAAATGATGTAAATTGTTTTATTAAATATCTACAAACGTCGATTAAACGATGTATTGCAAACAACCAACCTAGTGTTGCTTGTAGAATGATGCTAAATTGTTTTATTAAATATCTACAAACGTCGATTAAACGATGTATTGCAAGTAACCAATAAAGTGTTGCTTGTAAATGATGTAAATTGTTTATTAAATATCTACAAACGTCGATTAAACGATGTATTGCAAGTAACCAACCAAGTGTTGCTTGTAAATGATGTAAATTGACTGTAAATGTCTACAAACGTCGATTAAACGATGTATTGCAAGTAACCAACCAAGTGTTGCTTGTAATGATGCTGTAATTGTTTTATTAAATGTCTACAAACGTCGATTAAACGATGTATTGCAAGTAACCAACCAAGTGTTGCTTGTAAATGATGTAAATTGTTTTATTAAATATCTACAAACGTCGATTAAACGATGTATTGCAAGTAACCAACCAAGTGTTGCTTGTAAATGATGTAAATTGTTTTATTAAATATCTACAAACGTCGATTAAACGATGTATTGCAAGTAACCAACCAAGTGTTGCTTGTAAATGATGTAAATTGTTTTATTAAATATCTACAAACGTCGATTAAACGATGTATTGCAAGTAACCAACCAAGTGTTGCTTGTAAATGATGTAAATTGTTTTATTAAGAATATCTACAAACGTCGATTAAACGATGTATTGCAAGTAACCAACCAAGTGTTGCTTGTAAATGATGTAAATTGTTTTATTAAATATCTACAAACGTCGATTAAACGATGTATTGCAAGTAACCAACCAAGTGTTGCTTGTAAATGATGTAAATTGTTTTATTAAATATCTACAAACGTCGATTAAACGATGTATTGCAAGTAACCAACCAAGTGTTGCTTGTAAATGATGTAAATTGTTTTATTAAATATCTACAAACGTCGATTAAACGATGTATTGCAAGTAACCAACCAAGTGTTGCTTGTAAATGATGTAATTGTTTTATTAAATATCTACAAACGTCGATTAAACGATGTATTGCAAGTAACCAACCAAGTGTTGCTTGTAAATGATGTAAATTGTTTTATTAAATATCTACAAACGTCGATTAAACGTGTATTGCAAAGTAACCAACCAAGTGTTAACTTGTAAATGATGTAAATTGTTTATTAAATATCTACAAACGTCGATTAAACGATGTATTGCAAGTAACCAACCAAGTGTTGCTTGTAAATGATGTAAATTGTTTTATTAAATATCTACAAACGTCGATTAAACGATGTATTGCAAGTAACCAACCAAGTGTTGTAAATGATGTAAATTGTTTTATTAAATATCTACAAACGTCGATTAAACGATGTATTGCAAGTAACCAACCAAGTGTTGCTTGTAAATGATGTAAATTGTTTTATTAAATATCTACAAACGTCGATTAAACGATGTATTGCAAGTAACCAACCAAGTGTTGCTTGTAAATGATGTAAATTGTTTTATTAAATATCTACAAACGTCGATTAAACGATGTATTGCAAGTAACCAACCAAGTGTTGCTTGTAAATGATGTAAATTGTTTTATTAAATATCTACAAACGACTAGTTAAACGATGTATTGCAAGTAACCAACCAAGTGTTGCTTGTAAATGATGTAAATTGTTTTATTAAATATCTACAAACGTCGATTAAACGATGTATTGCAAGTAACCAACCAAGTGTTGCTTGTAAATGATGTAAATTGTTTTATTAAATATCTACAAACGTCGATTAAACGATGTATTGCAAGTAACCAACCAAGTGTTGCTTGTAAATGATGTAAATTGTTTTATTAAATATCTACAAACGTCGATTAAACGATGTATTGCAAGTAACCAATAGTGTTGCTTGTAAATGATGTAAATTGTTTTATTAAATATCTACAAACGTCGATTAAACGATGTATTGCAAGTAACCAACCAAGTGTTGTAAATGATGTAAATTGTTTTATTAAATATCTACAAACGTCGATTAAACGATGTATTGCAAGTAACCAACCAAGTGTTGCTTGTAAATGATGTAAATTGTTTTATTAAATATCTACAAACGTCTAATTAAACGATGTATTGCAAGTAACCAACCAAGTGTTGCTTGTAAATGATGTAAATTGTTTTATTAAATGTCTAAAACGTCGATTAAACGATGTATTGCAAGTAACCAACCAAGTGTTGCTTGTAAATGATGTAAATTGTTTATTAAATATCTACAAACGTCGATTAAACGATGTATTGCAGTAATAACAAGTGTTGCTTGTAAATGATGTAAATTGTTTTGTTAAATATCTACAAACGTCGATTAAACGATGTATTGCAAGTAACCAACCAAGTGTTTGCTTTGTAAATGATGTAAATTGTTTTATTAAATATCTACAAACGTCGATTAAACGATGTGTTGCAAGTAACCAACCAAGTGTTGCTTGTAAATGATGTAAATTGTTTTATTAAATATCTACAAACGTCGATTAAACGATGTATTGCAAGTAACCAGCCAAGTGTTGCTTGTAAATGATGTAAATTGTTTTATTAAATATCTACAAACGTCGATTAAACGATGTATTGCAAGTAACCAGCCAAGTGTTGCTTGTAAATGATGTAAATTGTTTTATTAAGCCCTCTACAAACGTCGATTAAACGATGTATTGCAAGTAACCAACCAAGTGTTGTAAATGATGTAAATTGTTTTATTAAATATCTACAAACGTCGATTAAACGATGTATTGCAAGTAACCAACCAAGTGTTGCTTGTAAATGATGTAAATTGTTTTATTAAATATCTACAAACGTCGATTAAACGATGTATTGCAAGTAACCAACCGTGTTGCTTGTAAATGATGTAAATTGTTTTATTAAATATCTACAAACGTCGATTAAACGATGTATTGCAGTAATAGCAATGTTGCTTGTAAATGATGTAAATTGTTTTATTAAATATCTACAAACGTCGATTAAACGATGTGTTGCAAGTAACCAACCAAGTGTTGCTTGTAAATGATGTAAATTGTTTTATTAAATATCTACAAACGTCGAATTAAACGATGTATTATGATAACAACCAAGTGTTGCTTTATAAAATGATATCCATTGTTTTATTAAATATCTACAAACGTCGATTAAACGATGTATTGCAAGTAACCAACCAAGTGTTGCTTGTAAATGATGTAAATTGTTTTATTAAATATCTACAAACGTCGATTAAACGATGTATTGCAAGTAACCAACCAAGTGTTGCTTGTAAATGATGTAAATTGTTTTATTAAATATCTACAAACGTCGATTAAACATTATATTGCAAGTAACCAGCAGTGTTGCTTGGCAATGATATAAGTGTTACAGTAAATATCTACAAACGTCGATTAAACGGTACTGTTCAAGTAACCAACCAAGTGTTGCTTGTAAATGATGTAAATTGTTTTATTAAATATCTACAAACGTCGATTAAACGATGTAGTACGTGTAACCAAGTGTTGCTTGTAAATGATGTAAATTGTTTTATTAAATATCTACAAACGTCGATTAAACGATGTATTGCAAGTAACCAACCAAGTGTTGCTTGTAAATGATGTAAATTGTTTTATTAAATATCTACAAACGTCGATTAAACGATGTATTGCAATGACAGCAAGTGTTGCTTGTAAATGATGTAAGTGTTTTATTAAATATCTACAAACGTCGATTAAACGATGTATTGCAAGTAACCAACCAAAAATTATTTGCTTGTAAATGATGTTTTGCATTATTTTTACATTAAATATCTACAAACGTCGATTAAACATTGTATTGCAAGTAACCAACCAAGTGTTAAACGTAAATGATGTAAATTGTTTTATTAAATATCTACAAACGTCGATTCATTTGTCCGCCTTTGCAAGTAACCAACCAAGTGTTGCTTGTAATGATGTAAATTGTTTCTTAAATATCTAAAGCATCGATTAAACGGCGATATGTTGCAAGTAACCAACCAAGTGTTGCTTGTAAATGATGTAAATTGTTTTATTAAATATCCTGAAGCATCGATTAAACGATGTATTGCAAGTAACCAACCAAGTGTTGCTTGTAAATGATGTAAATTGTTTTATTAAATATCTACCAACGTCGATTAAACGATGTATTCACAGCAAGTAACCAACCAAGTGTTGGCTTGTAAATGATGTAAATTGTTTTATTAAATATCTACAAACGTCGTTAAACATTATTTTTGCAAGTAATAATAGTGTTTTGCTTGTAAATGATGTAAATTGTTTTATTAAATATCTACAAACGTCTCGATTAACTGATATATTGCAAGTAATAACCAAGTGTTGCTTGTAAAATGATGTAAATTGTTTTATTAAATATCTACAAACGTCCGAGTCAGCTTGATGTATTGCGAAGTAACCAACCAAGTGTTGCTTGTAAATGATGTAAATTGTTTTCAAAATACCAATCAGATTGACGATGTATTGCAATACCTTCAGCAAGTGTTGCTTGTAAATGATGTAAATTGTTTCATTAAATATCTACAAACGTCGATTAAACGATGTGCAAGTAACCAACAATCAACATGACCATTGATGTTTATTAAATATATCTACAAACGTCGGTTCAAACGATGTATTGCAAGTAACCAACCAAGTGTTGCTTGTAAATGATGTAAATTGTTTTATTAAATATCTACAAACGTCGATTAAACGATGTATTGCAAATGTAGCCAAGTGTTTGCTTGTAAATGATGTAAATTGTTTTATTAAATATCTACAAACGTCGATTAAACGATGTATTGCAAGTAACCAACCAAGTGTTGCTTGTAAATGATCATAGTGTTTTATTAAATATCTTTAAACGTCAGATAAAGCGATGTGTGCAAGTAACCAACCAAGTGTTGCTTGTAATGATGTAAATTGTTTTATTAAATATCTACAAACGTCGATTAAACGATGTATTGCAAGTAATAACCAATTGTTTGCTGTAAATGATGTAAATTGTTTTATTAAATGTCTAGCGTCGATTAAACGGTATTGCAAGTAACCAACCAAGTATTTAGCAGCAAATGATGTAAATTGTTTTATTAAATATCTGCAAGCATCTAATTAAACGATGTATTGCAAGTAACCAACCAAGTGTTGCTTGTAAATGATATAAGTGTTTTATTAATATCTACAAACGTCGATTAAACGATGTATTGCAAGTAACCAACCAAGTGTTGCTTGTAAATGATGTAAATTGTTTTATTAAATATCTACAAACGTCGATTGATGTATTGCAGTAACCAACCAAGTGTTGCTTGTAGACCGTCTGATGTTTATTCAATATCTGCAAACGTCGATTAAAACGTGTATTGCAAGTAACCAACCAAGTGTTGGCATAAATGATGTAAATTGCACCATTAAATATCTACAACGTCCAATTAAACGATGCTGACCTGATAACCAACCAAGTGTTGCTTTAGCAATGATATACGTGTTTTATTAAATATCTACGAGCGTCGATTAAACGATGTATTGCAAGTAATAACCAAAGTGTTGCTTGTAAATGATATAAATTGTTTTAATTAAATATCTACAAACGTCGATTAAACGATGTATTGCAAGTAACCAACCAAGTGTTGCTTGTAAATGATGTAAATTGTTTTATTAAATATCTACAAACGTCGATTAAACGAATGTATTGCAAGTAACCAACCAAGTGTTTTAGCAGCAATGATGTAATTGTTTTATTAAATATCTGCAAACGTCGATTAAACATTGTTGCAAGTAACAACAAGTGCATTTGCTTGTAAATGATGTAAATTGTTTTATTAAATATCTACAAACGTCGATTAAACGATGTATTGCAAGTAACCAACCAAGTGTTGCTTTGTAAATGATGTAAATTGTTTTATTAAATATCTACAAACGTCGATTAAACATTGTATTACTGGTAACAACCAAAATGATGGCGCAAATGATGTAAATTGTTTTATTAAATATCTACAAACGTCGATTAAACATGATGTATTGCAAGTAAC
The DNA here is from genome assembly GCA_037127315.1 of Ascarosepion bandense. NCBI lineage: Eukaryota > Metazoa > Mollusca > Cephalopoda > Sepiida > Sepiidae > Ascarosepion > Ascarosepion bandense. Next base: position 12,091 of record JBBBDQ010013920.1, read on the forward strand.
AATAAAGTGTTGCTTGTAAATGATGTAAATTGTTTTATTAAATATCCTGACGTCGATTAAACGATGTATTGCAGTAACCAACCAAGTGTGCTTGTAAATGATGTAAATTGTTTTATTAAATATCTACAAACGTCGATTAAACGATGTGTTACCCAGAAAGTAACCAACCAAGTGTTGCTTGTAAGTAATTAATTGTTTTATTAAATATCTACAAACGTCGATTAAACAACTGATGTAAAAATACAAGTAACCAACCAAGTGTTGCTTGTAAATGATGTAAATTGTTTTATTAAATATCTACAAACGTCGATTAAACGATGTGCAAGTAATAACAAATTGTTACTTGTAAATGATGTAAATTGTTTTATTAAATATGCCTGACATCGATTAAACGTTATGTATTGCCAAGTAACAACCAAGTGTTTACTTGTAAATGATGTAAATTGTTTTATTAAATATCTACAAACGTCGATTAAACGATCTGTTGCAAGTAACCAACCAAGTGTTGCTTGTAAATGATGTAAATTGTTTTATTAAATATCTACAAACGTCGATTAAACGATGTATTGCAAGTAACCAACCAAGTATTTGCTTGTAAATGATGTAAATTGTTTTATTAAATATCTACAAACGTCGATTAAACGATGTGTTGCAGTAACCAACCAAGTGTTGCTTGTAAATGATGTAAATTGTTTTATTAAATATCTACAAACGTCGATTAAACGATGTATTGCAAGTAACCAACCAAGTGTTGCTTGTAAATGATGTAAATTGTTTTATTAAATATCTACAAACGTCGATTAAACGATGTATTGCAAGTAACCAACCAAGTGTTGTAAATGATGTAAATTGTTTTATTAAATATCTACAAACGTCGATTAAACGATGTATTGCAAGTAACCAACCAAGTGTTGCTTGTAAATGATGTAAATTGTTTTATTAAATATCTACAAACGTCGATTAAACGATGTATTGCAAGTAACCAGCAAGTGTTGCTTGTAAATGATGTAATTGTTTTATTAAATATCTACAAACGTCGATTAAACGATGTATTGCAAGTAACCAACCAGATATTGCTTGTAAATGATGTAAATTGTTTTATTAAATATCTACAAACGTCGATTAAACGATGTATTGCAAGTAACCAACCAAGTGTTGCTTGTAAATGATGTAAATTGTTTTATTAAATATCTACAGCGTCGATTAAACACTTGATGTATTGCAAGTAACCAACCAAGTGTTTGCTGTAAATGATGTAGTTATTTTATTAAATATCTACAAACGTCGATTAAACGATGTATTGCAAGTAACCAACCAAGTGTTGCTTGTAAATGATGTAAATTGTTTTATTAAATATCTACAAACGTCGATTAAACGATGTATTGCAGTAACCAACCAAGTGTTGCTTGTAAATGATGTAAATTGTTTTATTAAATATCTACAAACGTCGATTAAACGATGTATTGCAAGTAACCAACCAAGTGTTGCTTGTAAATGATGTAAATTGTTTTATTAAATATCTACAAACGTCGATTAAACGATATGTGCAAGTAACCAACCAAGTGTTGCTTGTAAATGATGTAAATTGTTTTATTAATATCTACAAACGTCGATTAAACATGATGTATTGCAAGTAACCAACCAAGTGTTGCTTGTAAATGATGTAAATTGTTTTATTAAATATCTACAAACGTCGATTAAACGATGTATTGCAAGTAACCAACCAAGTGTTGCTTGTAAATGATGTAAATTGTTTTATTAAATATCTACAAACGTCGATTAAACGATGTGTTGCAAGTAACCAACCAAGTGTTGTAAATGATGTAAGTGTTTTATTAAATATCTACAAACGTCGATTAAACGATGTATTGCAAGTAACCAACCAAGTGTTGCTTGTAAATGATGTAAATTGTTTTATTAAATATCTACAAACGTCGATTTAAAAACGATGTATTGCAAGTAACCAACCAAGTGTTGCTTGTAAATGATGTAAATTGTTTTATTAAATATCTACAAGCAATCGATTAAACGATGTATTGCAAGTAACCAGCAAGTGTTGCTTGTAAATGATGTAAATTGTTTTATTAAATATCTACAAACGTCGATTAAACGATGTGTTACCAAGTAACCAACCAAGTGTTGCTTGTAAAATGATGTAAATTGTTTTATTAAATATCTACAAACGTCGATTAAACGATGTATTGCAAGTAACCAACCAAGTGTTGCTTGTAAATGATGTAAATTGTTTTATTAAATATCTACAAACGTCGAATAAACGATGTATTGCAAGTAACCAACCAAGTGTTGCTTGTAAATGATGTAAATTGTTTTATTAAATATCTACAAACGTCGATTAAACGATGTATTGCAAGTAACCAACCAAGTGTTGCTTGTAAATGATGTAAATTGTTTTATTAAATATCTACAAACGTCGATTAAACGATATTGCAAGTAACCAACCAAGTGTTGCTTGTAAATGATGTAAATTGTTTTATTAAATATCTACAAACGTCAAGCGATGTATTGCAAGTAACCAACGAAATTGTTGCTTGTAAATGATGTAATTGTTTTATTAAATATCTACAAACGTCGATTAAACGATGTATTGCAAGTAACCAACCAAAAATTGTTGCTTGTAAATGATGTAAATTGTTTTATTAAATATCTACAAACGTCGATTAAACGATGTATTGCAAGTAACCAACCAAGTGTTGCTTGTAAATGATGTAAATTGTTTTATTAAATATCTACAAGCGTCGATTAAACGATGTATTGCAAGTAACCAACCAAGTGTTGCTTGTAAATGATGTAAATTGTTTTAGTAAATATCTACAAACGTCGATTAAACGATGTATTGCAAGTAACCAACCAAGTGTTGCTTGTAAATGATGTAAATTGTTTTATTAAATATCTACAAACGTCGATTAAACGATGTATTGCACAAGTAACCAACCAAGTGTTGCTTGTAAATGATGTAAATTGTTTTATTAAATATCTACAAACGTCGATTAAACGATGTATTGCAAGTAACCAACCAAGTGTTGCTTGTAAATGATGTAAATTGTTTATTAAATATCTACAAACGTCGATTAAACGATGTATTGCAAGTAACCAACCAAGTGTTGCTTGTAAATGATGTAAATTGTTTTATTAAATATCTACAAACGTCGATTAAACGATGTATTGCAAGTAACCAACCAAGTGTTGCTTGTAAATGATGTAAATTGTTTTATTAAATATCTACAAACGTCGATTAAACGATGTATTGCAAGTAACCAACCAAGTGTTGCTTGTAAATGATGTAAATTGTTTTATTAAATATCTACAAACGTCGATTAAACGATGTATTGCAAGTAACCAACCAAGTGTTGCTTGTAAATGATGTAAATTGTTTTATTAAATATCTACAAACGTCGATTAAACGATGTATTGCAAGTAACCAACCAAGTGTTGTAAATGATGTAAATTGTTTATTAAATATCTACAAACGTCGATTAAACGATGTATTGCAAGTAACCAACCAAGTGTTGCTTGTAAATGATGTAAATTGTTTTATTAAATATCTACAAACGTCGATTAAACGATGTATTGCAAGTAACCAACCAAGTGTTGCTTGTAAATGATATAATTGTTTTATTAAATATCTACAAACGTCGATTAAACGATGTATTGCAAGTAACCAACCAAGTGTTGTAAATGATGTAAATTGTTTTATTAAATATCTACAAACGTCGATTAAACGATCAACATTGCAAGTAACCAACCAAGTGTTGCTTGTAAATGATGTAAATTGTTTTATTAAATATCTACAAACGTCGATTAAACGATGTATTGCAAGTAACCAACCAAGTGATATTTGCTTGTAAATGATGTAAATTGTTTTTATTAAATATCTACAACGTCGATTAAACGATGTATTGCAAGTAACCAACCAAGTGTTGCTTGTAAATGATGTAAATTGTTTATTAAATATCACAAACGTCGATTAAACGATGTATTGCAAGTAACCAACCAAGTGTTGCTTGTAAATGATGTAAATTGTTTTATTAAATATCTGACGATCAGTTAAACGATGTATTGCAAGTAACCAACCAAGTGTTGCTTGTAAATGATATGGTGTTTTATTAAATATCTACGAGCGTCGATTAAACGATGTATTGCAAGTAACCAACCAAGTATTACAACTGGCAAATGATCTGGTGTTTGATAGTATCTACAAACGTCGATTAACGATGTATTTATAAGTAACCAACCAAGTGTTGCTTGTAAATGATGTAAATTGTTTTGGTAAATATCTACAAACGTCGATTAAACGATGTATTGCAAGTAACCAACCAAATCTTGCTTGTAAATGATGTCGCAGTGTTTTATTAAATATCTACAAACGTCGATTAAAGCATTGTATTGCAAGTAACCAACCAAGTGTTGCAACTGTAAATGATGTAAATTGTTTTAAAACTAAATATCTACAAACGTCGATTAAACGATGTATTGCTGGTAACCAACCAAGTGTTGCTTGTAAATGATGTAAATTGTTTTATTAAATATCTACAAACGTCGATTAAACGTGTAATTGCAAGTAACCAACCAAGTGTTGCTTGTAAATGATGTAAATTGTTTTTTATTAAATATCTACAAACGTCGATTAAACGATGTATTGCAAGTAACCAACCAAGTGTTGCTTGTAAATGATGTAAATTGTTTTATTAAATATCTACAAACGTCGATTAAACGATGTAATACGTAAACAACCAAGTGTTGCTTGTAAATGATGCTCTGGTGTTTTATTAAATATCTACAAACGTCGATTAAACGTGTATTTATAATGCTTAACCAAGTGTTGCTTGTAAATGATGTAAATGCTTTTTTATTAAATATCTACAAACGTCGATTAAACAGTATGTATTGCAAACTATTATTAGTGTTGCTTGTAAATGATGTAAGTGTTTGCATTAAATATCTACAAACGTCGATTAAACGATGTATTTTCAGTAATAACCAAGTGTTAGCATGAAATGATGTAAGTGTTTATTAAATATCTGAAGCATCGATTAAACGATGTATTGCAAGTAATAACCAACCAAGTGTTGCTTGTAAATGATGTAAATTGTTTTATTAAATATCTACAACGTCGATTAAACGATTTATTGCAGTAACAGCAAGTGTTGCTTGTAAATGAGTGTAAATTGTTTTAATAAATATCTACAAACGTCGATTAAACGATGTATTGCAAGTAACCAACCAAGTGTTGCTTGTAAATGATGTAAATTGTTTTATTAAATATCTACAAACGTCGATTAAACGATGTATTGCAAGTAACCAACCAAGTGTTGCTTGTAAATGATGTAAATTGTTTATTAAATATCTACAAACGTCGATTAAACGATGTATTGCAAGTAACCAGCCAAGTGTTGCTTGTAAATGATGTAAATTGTTTTATTAAATATCTACAAGCGTCGATTAAACGATGTATTGCAAGTAATAACCAAGTGTTGCTTGTAAATGATGTAAATTGTTTTATTAAATATCTACAAACGTCGATTAAACGATAT
>JBBBDQ010013922.1:0-14528 GCA_037127315.1 Ascarosepion bandense
TATCTGCTTATCAAGGCTTAATTTCTGCTTGGCGCATCTGTTTATCAAGGCTCATTATTATTCATCTGCTTATCAAGGATAATTATTATGCATCTGCTTATCAAGGCTAATTATTATGCATCTGTTTATCAAGGCTAAATATTATGCATCTGTTTATCAAGGATAATTATTATGCATCTTTATCAAGGTTGATTATTATGCATCTGCTTATCAAGGCTAATTATTATGCATCTGTTTAATAAGTATAAATTGTCATGCATCTGTTTATCAATAGATAATTATTATGCATCTGTTTATCAAGGGTAATTATTATGCATCTTGTTTAATAAGGCTAATTATTATGCATCTGCTTATCAATATTAATTATTATGCATCTGCTTATCAAGGATAATTATTATGCATCTGCTTACCAAGTGATAATTATTCATCTGCTTATCGGTGGCTAATTATTATGCATCTGGCTGGTCAAGGATAATTATTATGCATCTGCTTGGTCATGGTTAATTATTATGCATCTGCTTATCAAGGCTAATTATTATGCATCTGCTTATAAGGCTAATTATTATGCATCTGTTTATCAAGGATAATTATTATGACCGTTATCAAGGCTAATTATTATGCATCTGCTTATCAAGGCTAATTATTATGCATCTGTTTATCAAGGATAATTATTATGCATCTGCTTATCAAGGCTAATTATTATGCATCTGCTTACCAAGGATAATTATTATTCATCTGTTTATCAAGGTAATTATTATGCATCTGCTTATCAAGGTTAATTATTATGCATCTGCTTATCAAGGATAATTATTATGCATCTGTTATTTGGTTAATTATTATGCATCTGTTATCAAGGGTAATTATTATGCATTCGCTTATCAAGGCTAATTATTATTCATCTGTTTATCAAGCGGGTAATTATTGTGCATCTTGCTTATCAAGGGTAATTATTATGCATCTGTTTACTGGCGATAATTATTATGCATCTGCTTATCAAGGGTAATTATTATGCATTCGCTTATCAAGGATAATTATTATTCATCTGTTTATCAAGGGTAATTATTATGCATCTGCTTATCAAGGTTAATTATTATGCATCTGCTTATCAAGTGATAATTATTATGCATCTGCTTATCAAGGCTAATTATTATGCATCTGCTTATCAAGGGATGCACATATGCATCTGCTTATCAAGGGTAATTATTATGCATCTGCTTACCAAGGCTAATTATTATGCATCTGCTTATCAAGGGTAATTATTATGCATCTGCTTTTGGTCAAGGATATCATTATCTATCTGTTTATCAAGGGTAATTATTATGCATCTGCTTATCAAGGCTAATTATTATGCATCTGCTTATCAAGGATAATTATTATGCATCTATCAAGGTTAATTTGGCTTATGCATCTGCTTATCAAGGATAATTACAAGGATCTGCTTATCAAGGCTAATTATTTAATTGCTTATCAAGGTGATAATATTATTCATCTGTTTATCAAGGGTAATTATTATGCATCTGCTTATCAAGGCTAATTATTATGCATCTGCTTTATCAAGGATAATTATTACATCTGCTTATCATGATAATTATTATGCATCTGCTTAATGCTGGGTTACAATTATTATGCATCTGCTTATCAAGGATAATTATTATGCATCTGCTTATCAAGGATAATTATTATGCATCTGTTTATCAAGGCTAATTATTATGCATCTGTTTATCACAATTATTTATGCATCTGCTTATCAAGGATACTATTATGCATCTGCTTATCAAGGCTAATTATTATGCATCTGCTTATCAAGGCTAATTATTATGCATCTGCTTATCAAGGCTAATTATTATGCATCTGCTTATCAAGGATAATTATTATGCATCTGCTTAATAAGGAAAATTATTATGCATCTGCTTATCAAGGCTACTTATTATGCATCTGCTTATCAAGGCTAATTATTATGCATCTGCTTATCAAGGCTAATTATTATGCATCTGCTTATCAAGGATAATTATTTATGCATCTGCTTTAGACAAGGCTAATTATGCATCTGCTTATCAAGGATAATTATTATGCATCTGCTTATCAAGGCTAATTATTATGCATCTGCTTATCAAGGATAATTATTATTCATCTGTTTATCAAGGGTAATTATTATGCATCTGCTTATCAAGGCTAATTATTATGCATCTGCTTATCAAGGATAATTATTATGCATCTGCTTATCGGGGATAATTATTATGCATCTGCTTATCAAGGCTAATTATTATGCATCTGCTTATCAAGGATAATTATTATTCATCTGTTTATCAAGGGTAATTATTATGCATCTGCTTATCAAGGCTAATTATTATGCATCTGTTTATCAAGGATAATTATTATTCATCTGTTTATCAAGGGTAATTATTATGCATCTGCTTATCAAGGTATTAATTATTATGCATCTGCTTATCAAGGATAATTATTATGCATCTGCTTATCACATAATTATTATGCATCTGCTTATCAAGGATAATTATTATTCATCTGCTTATCAAGGCTAATTATTATGCATCTGCTTTATCAAGGATAATTATTGCATCTGTTTACATCAAGGATAATTATTATGCATCTGCTTTACTGAGTGATAATTATGCATCTGCTTATCAAGGCTATCATTATAGATCTGGTTATATCAAGGCTAATTATTATGCATTCTGCTTATCAAGGTTAATTATTATGCATCTGTTTATCAAGGATAATTATTATGCATCTGCTTATACAATTATTATGCATCTGCTTATCAATAGCGATAATTATTATGCATCTGTTTATCAAGGATAATTATATCTGCTTATCAAGGCTAATTATTATGCATCTAAAAGCGTGATCACATGATAATTATTATGCATCTGCTTATCAAGGCTAATTATTATGCATCTGTTTATCAAGGCCACTTATTATGCATCTGCTTATCAAGGCTAATTATTATTCATCTGCTTATCAAGGGTAATATTATGCATCTGCTTATCAAGGCTAATTATTATGCATCTGTTTATCAAGGATATTATGCATCTGCTTATCAAGGATAATTATTATTCATCGTGTTTACTGGCGCTAATTATTATGCATCTGCTTATCAAGGGATAATTATTATGCATCTGCTTATCAAGGATAATTATTATGCATCTGCTTATCAAGGTTAATTATTATGCATCTGCTTATCAAGGCTTAATTATTGGTGCATCTGCTTATCAAGGCTATCGATATGCATCTGCTTATCAAAGGATAATTATTATGCATCTGCTTATCAAGGATAATTATTATGCATCTGCTTATCAAGGATAATTATTATGCATCTGCTTTATCAAGGCTAATTATTATGCATCTGCTTATCAAGGCTAATTATTATGCATCTGCTTATCAAGGATAATTATTATGCATCTGCTTATCAAGGCTAATTATTATGCATCTGCTTATCATGCTAATTATTATGCATCTGTTGATTGCTACAATTATTATGCATCTGCTTATCAAGGATAATTATTATGCATCTGCTTATCAAGGAAAATTATTATGCATCTGCTTATCAAGGCTAATTATTATGCATCTGCTTATCAAGCTAATTATTATGCATCTGCTTATCAAGGCTAATTATTATGCATCTGCTTATCAAGGATAATTATTATGCATCTGCTTATCAAGGGTAATTATGCATCTGCTTATCAAGGATAATTATTGCGTAATTCGTTTACTGCCGCTAATTATTGCGCATCTGCTTATCAAGGATAATTATTATTCATCTGCTTATCAAGGGTAATTATTATGCATCTGCTTAATAAGGCTAATTATTATGCATCTGCTTATCAAGGATAATTATTATACCCGTTTATCAAGGATATCATTATGCATCTGCTTATCAAGGATAATTATGCATCTGCTTATCAAGGCTAATTATTATGCATCTGCTTACTGGCGATAATTATTGGCGCATCTGCTTATCAAGGATAATTGCCATGCATCTGCTTATCAAGGCTAATTATTATACCTGTTTATCAAGGATAATTATTATTCATCTGTTTATCAAGGGTAATTATTATGCATCTGCTTATCAGCGATAATTATTATGTACCTGCTTATCAAGGGTTAATGCATCTGCTATCAAGGATAATTATTATGCATCTGCTTATCAAGGATAATTATTATTCATCTGCTGATTGATATTAATTATTATGCATCTGCTTATCAAGGATAATTATTATGCATCTGCTTATCAAGGTCAATTATTATGCATCTGCTTAGTCAAGCATAATTATTGGTGCATCTGCTTATCAAGTGCTAATTATTATGCATCTGCTTATCAAGGATAATTATTATGCATCTGCTTATCAAGGATAATTATTATGCATCTGCTTATCAAGGCTAATTATTATGCATCTGCTTATCAAGGATAATTATTATTCATCTGTTTATCAAGGGTAATTATTAGTGCATCCTTGCTTATCAAGGCTAATTATTATTCATCTGTTTATCAAGGATAATTATTATGCATCTGCTTATCAAGTATAATTATTTATGTATCTGCTTATCAAGGCTAATTATTATGCATCTGCTTATCAAGGATAATTATTATTCATCTGTTTATCAAGGTACTATTACATCTGCTTATCAAGGCTAATTATTATTCATCTGTTTATCAAGGGATAATGGCTTAGGGATCTTTATGATTAAAAGGCTAATTATTATGCATCTTTGCTTATCAAGGCTAATTATTATGCATCTGCTTATCAAGGATAATTATTATTCATCTGTTTATCAAGGAAAATTATTATGCATCTGCTTATCAAGGTTAATTATTATTCATCTGTTTATCAAGGATAATTATTATGCATCTGCTTATCAAGGATAATTATTATGCATCTTGCTTATCAAGGTTGGGATTATTATGCATCTGCTTATCAAGGATAATTATTATGCATCTGCTTATCAAGGATAATTATTATTCATCTGCTTATCAAGGCTAATTATTAAGTGCATCTGCTTATCAAGGATAATTATTATGCATCTGCTTATCAAGGATAATTATTATGCATCTGCTTATCAAGGATAATTATTATGCATCTGCTTATCAAGGCTAATTATTATGCATCTGCTTATCAAGGCTAATTATTATGCATCTGCTTATCCTAAGGATGACTATTATGCATCTGCTTATCAAGGCTAATTATTATGCATCTGTTTATCAAGCATTAATTATTATGCATCTGCTTATCAAGGCTAATTATTCATCTGTTATCATGGGTAATTATTTATGCATCTGCTTATCAAGGCTTAATTATTATGCATCTGTTTATCAAGGATAATTATTATGCATCTGCTTATCAAGGTTAATTATTATGCATCTGTTTATCAAGGCTAATTATTATGCATCTGTTTATCAAGGATACAATTATTAGCGCATCTGCTTTATCAAGGCTAATTATTATGCATCTGCTTATCAAGGATAATTATTATTCATCTGTTTATCAAGGATAATTATTACATCTGCTTATCAAGGCTTAATTATTATGCATCTGCTTATCAAGGCTTTAATTATTATTCATCTGCTTATCAAGGCTAATTATTATGCATCTGCTTATCAAGGCTAATTATTATTCATCTGCTTATCAAGGCTAATTATTATGCATCTGCTTATCAAGGCTAATTATTATTCATCTGCTTATCAAGGCTAATTATTATGGCATCTGTTTATCAAGGATAATTATTATGCATCTGTTTATCAAGGATAATTATTATGCATCTGCTTATCAAGGCTAATTATTATTCATCTGCTTATCATATTAATTATTATGCATCTGCTTATCAAGGATAATTATTATGCATCTGCTTATCAAGGCTAATTATTACATCTGCTTATCAAGGCTAATTATTATTCATCTGCTTATCAAGGCTAATTATTATGCATCTGCTTTTATCAAGCATAATTATTATGCATCTGCTATCAAGGATAATTATTATGCATCTGCTTATCAAGGATAATTATTATGCATCTGCTTATCAAAGGCTAATTATTATGCATCTGCTTATCAAGGCAATTATTATGACTGCTTATCAAGGCTAATTATTACATCTGTTTATCAAGGATAATTATTATGCATCTGCTTATCAAGGCTAATTATTATGCATCTGTTTATCAAGGATAATTATTATGCATCTGCTTATCAAGGCTAATTATTATTCATCTGCTTATCAAGGCTAATTATTATTCATCTGTTATCAAGGATAATTATTATGCATCTGCTTTATCAAGGCTAATTATTATTCATCTGTTTATCAAGGGATAATTATTATGCATCTGCTTATCAAGGCTAATTATTATGCATCTGCTTATCAAGGCTAATTATTATTCATCTGCTTATCAAGGCTACTCATTATTCATCTGTTTATCAAGGGATAATTATTATGCATCTGCTTATCAATATTAACATATGCATCTGTTTATCAAGGATAATTTATTATGCATCTGCTTATCAAGGCTAATTATTCATCTGCTTATCAAGGATAATTATTATTCATCTGCTTAATAAGGCTAATTATTATGCATCTGTTTATCAAGGATACTGGCTGGTGCATCTGCTTATCAAGGATAATTATTATGCATCTGCTTATCAAGGATAATTATTATGCATCTGCTTATCAAGGCTAATTATTATGCATCTGCTTATCAAGGATAATTATTATGCATCTGCTTATCAAGGATAATTATTATATCTGCTTATCAAGGATAATTATTATGCATCTGCTTATCAAGTTGATAATTATTATGCATCTGTTATCAAGGATAATTATTATGCATCTGAAGCTTTATCAAGGATAATTATTATTCATCTGCTTATCAAGTTGCCAATTAATAGCATCTTGTTTATCAAGGATAATTATTATGCATCTGCTTATTTCCATGATAATTATTATGCATCTGTTATCAAGGATAATTATTATGCATCTGTTTATCAAGGCTAATTATTATGTATCTGCTTATCAAGGATAATTATTATGCATCTGCTTTTATCAAGGATAATTATTATGCATCTGCTTATCAAGGATAATTATTATGCATCTGCTTATCAAGGATAATTATTATGCATCTGCTTATCAAGGAGTTAATTATTATGCATCTGCTTATCAAGGATAATTATTATGCATCTGTTGAAACAAGGCTAATTATTTATGCATCTGCTTATCAAGGCTACTCATTATGCATCTGCTTTATCAAGGCTAATTATTATGCATCTGCTTATCAAGGCTAATTATTATGCATCTGCTTATCAAGGATAATTATTACGCATCTGCTTATCAAGGCTGGTCGATATAATTCGTTTATCAGCTAATTATTATGCATCTGCTGATTTATTACAATTATTATGCATCTGCTTATCAAGGCTAATTATTATGACTGTTTATCAAGGATAATTATTATGCATCTGCTTATCAAGGATAATTATTATGCATCTGCTTATCAAGATAATTATTATGCATCTGCTTATCAAGGCTAATTATTATGCATCTGCTTATCAAAGGATAATTATTATGCATCTGCTTATCAAGGCTAATTATTATACATCTGCTTATCAAGTGATAATTATTATGCATCTGCTTATCAAGGATAATTATTATTCATCTGCTTTACTGGGCGCTATTATTGTGCATCTGTTTATCAAGGATAATTATTATGCATCTGCTTATCAAGGATAATTATTATGCATCTGCTTATCAAGGATAATTATTATGCATCTATCAAGGCTAATTATTATGCATCTGCTTATCAAGGATAATTATTATGCATCTGCTTATCATGATAATTATTATGCATCAAGTTATCAAGGATAATTATTATGCATCTGTTTATCAAGGATAATTATTATGCATCTGCTTATCAAGGATAATTATTATGCATCTGCTTATCAAGGCTAATTATTATGCATCTGCTTTATGATAATTATTATGCATCTGCTTATCAAGGATAATGGTTATGCATCTGCTTATCAAGGATAATTATTATGCATCTGCTTATCAAGGATAATTATTATGTATCTGCTTATCAAGGATAATTATTATGCATCGTTTAACAAGGCTAATTATTATGCATCTGCTTATCAAGGATAATTATTATGCATCTGCTTATCAAGATGATGAATTTATTATGCATCTGCTTAATACATCAAGGATAAATTATTATGTTCGTTATCAAGGATAATTATTATGCATCTGCTATCAAGTGATAATTATTATGCATCTATTTTTCGGTCAAGGCTAATTATTATTCATCTGCTTATCAAGGGATAATTATTATGCATCTGCTTATCAAGGCTAATTATTATGCATTCGTTAATGGGATGATAATTATTATGATCTAAGCTATCAAGGCTAATTATTAAGCATCTGCTTTATCATGATAATTATTATGCATTCGGTTATGTATCAAGGATAATTATTATGCATCTGTTTATCAAGGATAATTATTATGGATCTGTTATCAAGGATAATTATTATGCATCTGTTTATCAAGGATAATTATTATGCATCTGCTTTTATCAAGGCTAATTATTATGCATCTGCTTTTATCAAGGATAATTTTATTATGCACTGGTTTATCAAGGATAATTATTATGCATCTGCTTATCAAGGCTAATTATTATGCATCTGTTTTTATCAAGCGATAATTATTATGCATCTGTTTATCAAGGATAATTATTATGCATCATTATCAGTATATTAATTATTATGCATCTTGCTTATCAAGGATAATTATTATGCATCTGTTTATCAAGATAATTATTATGCATCTGGTTATCAAGGCTTAATTATTACGTATTCGTTTATCAAGGATAATTATTATGCATCTGCTTATCAAGGCTAATTATTATGCATCGTTTATCAAGGATAATTATTATGCATCTGTTTATCAAGGACAATTATTATGCATCTGCTTATCAAGGCTAATTATTATGCATCTGCTTTTATCAAGGATACTATTATGCATCTGTTTATCATGTGACAATTATTATGCATCTGCTTATCAAGGCTAATTATTATGTAATTCTTGTTTATCAAGGATAATTATGCATCTGCTTATCACATCTGCTTATCAGTTACAATTATTATGCATCTGTTTATCAAGGATAATTATTATGATTTGCTTATCAAGGATAATTATTATGCATCTGCTTACCACATAATTATTATGCATCTGCTTTATCAAGGCTAATTATTATTCCATCTGTTACATCAAGGGTAATTATTACGCATCTGTTTATTTATGGTAATTATTATGCATCTGTTTATCAAGGAGATAATTATTATGCATCTGCTTATATCAAGGATAATTATTATGCATCTGCTTATCAAGTGATGAATTATTATGCATCTGGTTATCAAGGCTAATTATTATGCATCTGCTTATCAAGCGCTAATTATTATGCATCTGCTTATCAAGGCTAATTATTATGCATCTGTTTATCAAGGATAATATTATGCATCTGCTTATCAAGGCCATTATTATGTACCTGTTTATCAAGGATAATTATTATGCATCTGCTTATCAAGGCTAATTATGACCGTTTATCAAGGCTAATTATTATGCATCTGTTTATCAAGGCTCATTATTATTCATCTGCTTATCAAGGATAATTAAGGCGCATCTGCTTTATCAAGTGCCAATTACGCATCTGTTTATCAAGGATAATTATTATGCATCTGCTTATCAAGGCTAATTATTATTCATCTGCTTACTTCAAGGGTAATTATTATGCATCTGCTGTCAAGGCTAATTATTATGCATCTGTTTATCAAGGATAATTATTGGTGTACCTGCTTATCAAGGCTACTATTATGCATCTGTTACCGGGCGATAATTATTATGCATCTGCTTATCAAGGGTGAATTATTATTCATCTGCTTATCAAGGTAATTATTATTCATCATCGCTTAGTCATGAAGGTAATTATTAAGTGCATCTGCTTATCAAGGATAATATTATGCATCTACAATGTAGATAATGGCTATACCTGCTTATCAAGGCTAATGATTATGCATCTACACGCGATAATTATTATTCATCTGTTTACTTGCATTATTATGCATCTTATTATCAAGGCTAATTATTATGCATCTGCTTATCAAAGGCTAATTATTATTCATCTGTTTATCAAGGGTAATTATTATTCATCTGTTTATCAAGGGTAATTATTATGCATCTGCTTATCAAGGATAAATGGTTATTCATCTGTTTGGAGGTAATTATTATGCATCTGCTTATCAAGGCTAATTATTGGTGCATCTGCTTATCAAGGCTAATTATTATTCATCTGTTATCAAGGATAATTATTATTCATCTGTTTAATGGTTGGTATCATTATGCATCTGCTTATCAAGGATAATTATTATTCGATCTGTTTATCAAGGGTAATTATTTATGCATCTGCTTATCAAGGCTAATTATTATTCATCTGCTTATCAAGGACAATTATTATACCTGCTTATCAAGGTTAATTATTGGTTCATCTGCTTATCAAGGCTAATTATTATGCATCTGCTTACTTGCCAATTTATTATGCATCGCGCTATCGGTGATAATTATTATGCATCTGCTTATCAAGGATAATGACAGCATCTATCAAGTGGTTAACGATATGCATCTGCTTATCAAGGTCATTTATTATTCATCTTGCTTATCAAGGATAATTATTATTCATCTGTTGTCAAGGTTAATTATTCATCTGCTTATCAAGGATAATTATTATGCATCTGCTTATCAAGGCTAATTATTATGCATCGTTTATTTATGATAATTATTATGATTCGTTTACTGGCTATTAATTATTATGCATCTGCTTATCAAGGCTAATTATTATTCATCTAAGTTTATCGCGATAAATTATTATGCATCTGCTTATCAAGGCTAATTATGCATCTGCTTATCAAGGATAATTATTGCGACTAAGCTATCAAGTGATAATTATTATTCATCTGTCAGGCCAATTATTATGCATCTGCTTATCAAGGCTAATTATTATGCATCTGCTTATCAAGGCTAATTATTATTCATCTGTTTATCAAGGCTATCATTATAACTGCTTATCAAGGATAATTATTATTCATCTATTATCATGCTAAATGACATGCATCTGTTTATCAAGGCTAATTGGTTATGCATCTGCTTATCAAGGCTAATTATTATGCATCTGCTTTATCAAGTATTAATTATTATGCATCTGCTTATCAAGGATAATTATTATTCATCTTGCTTTATCATGCTAATTATTATGCATCTGCTTATCAAGGGCTAATTATTTATGCATCTATTTATCAAGGCATTAATTTATTATTCATCGTTTATCAAGGCTAATTATTATGCATCTTGCTTATCATGATGTAATTATTATTCATCTGCTTATCAAGGCTAATTATTGCATCTGTACATCAAGGCTAATTATGCATCTGCTTATCAAGGCTAATTATTATTCATCTGCTTATCAAGGCTATTACCATTATGCATCTGCTTATCAAGGCTAATTATTATGCATCTGCTTATCAAGGATAATTATTATTCATCTGTTTATCAAGGATAATTATTATGTACCTGCTTATCAAGGCTAATTATTATTCATCTGCTACTGTTGCTCTCATTATTAATATGCATCTGCTGTATCGGCGGATAATTATTATTCATCTGTTTATCATGCCAATTATGCATCTGCTTATCAAGTTGCCAATTACGGCGTATCTGCTTATCAAGGCTTAATTATTATGCATCTGCTTATCAAGGCTAATTATTATGCATCTGCTTATCGCTAATTATTATGCATCTGCTACTCATGCCACTATTACACTCAAGCTTATCAAGGCTGCTCTATTATGCATAATTATTATGCATCTGCTTATCAAGGCTACCTATTATGCATCTGCTTATCAAGGTTAATTATTATGCATCTGCTTATCAAGGCTAATTATTATGTGCACTAACAAGGCTAATTATTATGCATCTGCTTATCAAGGCTAATTATTAAGGGATCTGCTTATCAAGGCTAATTATTATGCATCTGTTTATCAAGGCTAATTATTATGGGCATCTAAGTATCGAGTATTAATTATTATGCATCTGCTTATCAAGGCTAATTATTATTCATCTGGTTATCAAGGCTGAATATTATATCTGTTTATCATGCCATTAATTATTATGCATCGTTTATCAAGGCTTAATTATTATGCATCTGGTTATCAAGGCTTAATTATTATTCATCTGCTTATCAAGGCTAATTATTATGCATCTGCTTATCAAGGATAATTATTTATTCATCTGCTTATCAAGGCTAATTATTATGATTCGTTAACGTAAGGCTAATTATTACGTATCTGCTTAATACTGCCAATTTATTATGCGACCAAAAGGTTTATCAAGCGTTTAATTATTATTCATCTGCTTATCAAGGCTATTATGATCGTTTATCAAGTGATAATTATTATTCATCTGCTTATCAAGGCTAATTATTATGCATCTGCTTATCAAGGATAATTATTATTCATTCAAGTTTATCAAGGCTAATTATTATGCATTCTTGTTTTATCAAGGATAATTATTATTCATCTGCTTATCAAGGCTAATTATTACATCTGCTTATCAAGGCTTAATTATTATTCATCTGTTTATCAAGTACAATTATTACATTCATATCAAGGATAATTATTATTCATCTGCTTTTACCATGTCAATTATTATGCATCTGCTTTTAATGGAAGCGATAATTATTATTCATCTGCTGTCAAGGTCAATGTTATTATGCATCTGTTTATCAAGGCTTAATTATTATTCATTCGCTTATCAAGGCTAAATTATTATTCATCTGCTTATCAAGGTTATCAATTATTATGCATCTGCTTATCAAGGCTAATTATTATGCATCGTTTACTTGGTTAAGTACTTATTATTCATCTGCTTATCAAGGCTAATTATTATGCATCTGCTTATCAAGGATAATTATTATTCATCTGCTTATCAAGGCTAATTATTATATCTGCTTATCAAGGCTAATTATTATGCATCTGCTTATCAAGGCTAATTATTATGCATCTGCTTATCAAGGCTAATTATTATTCATCTGCTTATCAAGGCTAATTATTATGCATCTGCTTATCAAGGATAATTATTATTCATCTGCTTATCATACAATTATTATGCATCTAAGCTTATCAAGGATACCATGTTTAATCGTTTATCAAGGCTAATTATTATGCATCTGCTTATCAAGGCTAATTATTATGCATCTGCTTATCAAGCATTAATTATTATGCATCTGCTACTGGAGCAATTATTATTCATTCGTTTACTAATTATTATGCATCTGTTATCAAGTATTAATTATTGGCTCCATCTGCTTATCAAGCAATTATTAAGGGATCTGCTTATCAAGGCTAATTATTATGACTGCTTAACAAGGCTAATTATTACGTGCATCTGCTTATCAAGGTTGTATCGCTATTGTATTCATCTGCTTTAATACAATAATTATTATGCAATTGCTTATCAAGGATAATTATTATTCATCTGCTTACTAAGGCTAATTATTATGCATCTGCTTATCAAGGCGACTATTATGCATCTGCTTATCAAGTTAATTATTATGCATCTATTATCAAGGTTAATTATTTATGCATCTGCTTATCAAGGTCAATTATTATTCATCTGCTTACTGGTTACAATATTATGCAATTGCTTATCAAGGCGACGATATTATTCGTTCAAGCTTATCAAGTATTAATTATTATTCATCTGCTTATCAAGGCTAATTATTATGCATCTGCTTATCAAGGATAATTATTATTCATTCGTTGGTCAAGGATAATTATTATGACTCTGCTTACCAAGGCTACTCATTATTCATCTGCTTATCAAGGCTCATTATTATGCATCTGCTTATCAAGATAATTATTATTCACCTGTTTATCAAGGCTAATTATTATGCATCTGCTTATCAAGTGCTGAATTATTATGATCTGTTATCAAGGCTGGTTTATTATTCATCTGCTTGTCAAGTATTAATTATTATGCATCTGCTTATCAAGGATACTATTAATATTCATTCGTTATCAAGGCTAATTATTATGCATCTGCTTATCAAGGCTAATTATTATGCATCTGCTTATCAAGGCTAATTATTATTCGAATTTGCTTATCAAGGCTAATTATTATGCATCTGCTTTGTCAGCGACAATTATTATTCATCTGCTTATCAAGGCTAATTATTATGCATCTGCTTATCAAGGCGACTATTAAGTGCATCTGCTATCAAGGTTGGCATTTATTATGCATCTGCTTTTAACAAGGCTAATTATTATTCATCTGCTTATCAAGTATTAATTATTATGCATCTGCTTATCAAGGATAATTATTATTCATCTGCTTATCAAGGATAATTATTATGCATCTGCTTATCAAGGCTAATTATTATGCATCTGCTTATCAAGGCTAATTATTATCTACTGTTTATCAAGGCTAA